>JACEIK010002629.1:97993-113950 GCA_018107945.1 Datura stramonium
ATCTTTCCCCAGGCCTTTTTCTAGCATGTATGGCTTTCAAATACTCTTAACCAACACGCGAATAGGCCATCTATGTGCCGGGAATTTATGGGGTGTAACAGCTTTGGACTCAACTCTTGTCCAGAGTTTGTTGAGTCATACAGTGTTGCTGGGTTGTTGTATCCTAGAGGGGATAAGTTGAGAAGATTACTGCTGGACCGGTAAAGATTTACTGTAGTGGGCTTGAATCTCTTTAAAGAGAGTGAGATATTCGCGCCTCAGCCTGAAGATATTTAT
This sequence comes from Datura stramonium, assembly GCA_018107945.1. NCBI lineage: Eukaryota > Viridiplantae > Streptophyta > Magnoliopsida > Solanales > Solanaceae > Datura > Datura stramonium. The sequence continues at coordinate 98,270 of JACEIK010002629.1, forward strand.
TTTCTTCATTTTTATTTTTTTTAATTGTAATTGTAATTTACATCAATAATTTTAAGGAGATTCAATGGCTACAATTGAAAAATATGCGGATGTCAAGATGGGAGATCTTAACAAGCCATTTCGGTTCAATGGTACTCACTTCAAGAGATGGAAGGGTAAAGTTCTTTTCTACTTAAGTCTTCTCAATGTCTCTTATGTGTTACCTGAGAAGAATCCAAATAAAGTAGACAACTCTTCCATGAATGATGATGAACTAATTTCTCTTCAAGAGAAAGTTGAAAAGTATGATGATGATTCTTAAAAATGTCGGTATTATATTCTTAATTATCTATCTGATAATTTTTATGATCATTATGATAGAACTAACTCTAGTGCAAAGAAATTTAGAAAGCATTGCAGAGTAAGTATGATACCGAGGAGGCTGGAGAAAAAAAATATGCTACTAGTAGATTTTTTCTCCAAATGGTGGACAATAAATCAGTAGTAGACCAAGTTCAAGACTTTATAATGGTTGTTGGAGAGCTCAGGTCCAAGGACAGAAAAATTGGAAATAACCTTATTATTTGTGGTTTAATAGATAAACTTCCACCTTCTTGGAAGGAGTTTTAAAAAACTATGCGCCACAAACAAAAGGAAGCGTCACTTGAGCTATTGATAATGTGAATCCACATGAAAGAGGAGGCAAGGGGCCAAGATGCACTTTTACAATTAGAAGAGAGCAACCTCACAACAAAGGTAAATTTAATTACTTCAGATAATGCTTCTTCCGATACTCACAAAAATACTTTTATGAAGACTAAGAAGAAAAACTTCAAAAAAATAATGGTAGAATTCCCAAGAAAAATAATGGTGGTAATAACCAAGCACAAAATCAACAAGGTCAAGATAGAAGACCATGCTTTGTCTGTGACAAGAGTGGGAATATTGCTCAATTTTGCAAATTGTGAAAACGTGGTCCTACACCTCAGAAAAATGTTACCGAAGAGACTTTTGTGGCGGTGATAACAAACATAAACATTGTTGAAAATGTTGATGGATGGAGGCTAATTCTGGTGCAAACCTTCATGTCTGCTATGACAAAGACTGGTTCAAAATATATACTCCTTTTGAGGAGCCCAAAATCATCATGTTTGGTGATTCTCACACCACTCAAGTGCTTGGAAGTGGAGATGTCGAGTTGAGGTTCACCTCTGGAAGGATATTAACATTAAAATATGTACTTTTTACTCATTCTATGAGAAAAAATTTGATGTCTAGTTTTCTTCTTAATAAAGCAGGCTTCAAATAAATTATTGAGTCTAATCAATATGTAATAGTGAAAAAGGATATTTCTGTGGGAAAGGGTTATGCTTGTAATGGTATGTTCAAGTTGAATGTTGAAATAAATAAAGTTTCTACTTCTGTGTACATGCTCTCTTCTACTAATTTTTGGCATGCTCGTCTGTCTCATATCAATGATCGTTATGCAGGAATCATGAGTAGTTTAGGATTAATCCCAATGGTTAAAAAGAATTTTGAAAAGTGTGAAGCTTGTAGTAAAGATAAAATCACTAAAAGACCTCACTTTCAAGTTGAAAGAAAAACTGATTTATTAGAATTAGTTCACGCTGATATTTGTGAACTTGGAGGAATTTCAACTAGTGGAGGAAATAAATATTTTATCATTTTTATTGATGACTTTTCTAAGTATACATATATTTACTTGATGAAAAATAAAATTGATTCTTTTAAAAATTTTAAAATTTATCTCCATGAGGTTGAAAATCAGGTTGGCAGAAAAATAAAAAGAATTAGAAGTGATATAGGCCGTGAATATGAGTTTAATATTTTTGTTAGATCATTGGGAATAATTCATGAAAGTACCCCACCTTATTTTCCTACATCTAATGGTGTAGCAGAAAGGAAAAATAGAATTTTAGTTGAGTTGACTAATCCCATGCTTATTGAGTCAAGTGCACCTCTAAATTTGTGGGGCAAAGCTATTTTGACTGCTTGTTATGTATTAAATCGGGTGACTCATAAAAGGACAAATTAACACCATTTGAATTGTGAAAATTTCACAAGTCAAATTTGGAATACTAAGAGTTTGGGGTTGTCTAGCCTATGTGAGGCTAATGGATCCAAAAATTACTAAATTGGGTAAAAAAAAGTTACTACTTGTGTTTTTCTTGGTTATGCTTCAAATAGTATAACTTATAGATTTTTTAATCGTGAAGATAATATAATAATAGAATCAGGTGATGCTATTTTTCATGAAAATAAATTTTCATTTGATTATAAAAATTGTGGGAGTCAAAGGACTAAAGAAAATATTTTTTCACTACCTAGTTCTTCTACTTCTATCTTGAGAAATAAAGATAATGATTATTTTGAGTTAAGAAGAAGTAAAACAGCTAGAGTAGAAAAAAAATTGGTCCTGATTTTTATGTTTTTAATGTTGAAGATGACTCTCATACTTTAAAGGAAACTTTATCTTCACATGATGTTATTTTATGGAAAGAGGCTGGTGGACAGAAATGTCCTTGTTGTACCTCATTCTTGTCTTCAATGAAGTCTGCTCTTTCTTTTTTGGGAGAGTATACCAATATGATCTTAATGAGGTGCGGGGCTTTGCATCTGACATTCGTTGGGCTTCTCTCTTCGGGAGCCTGCACCCCAGCCTTTTTGTGTAATAAACCCCTCCGGCTGAAGACTAGTGGTAGGTGGTCCTACAGAACTTTTGGAAAAGGGTAGTCTGTAAATGATGAAATAGAATCATTAAATTGGAAGTTAGTTGATTTACCACCGAGTTGTAAAACAATTTGGTGTAAATGGGTCCTAAAAAAAAGTTAAAACCAGATGGATCCGTTGATAAATATAAGGCTAGACTAGTTGCTAAAGGTTTCAAGTATCTAGAAGGCCTAGAATTTTTTGAATCTTTTTATACGGTAATGAGAATTACATCCATTAAACTTTTAATTGTTATTGCTACAATTCTTAATTTGCATATTCATCAAATGGATGTAAAAACTGTCTTTTTAAATGGGGACCTAAATAAAGAGATTTATATGGAACAACCCGAAGGTTTTGTTGAAGCAAACCAAGAAAGCAAAGTATGTAAACTTACTAAATCCCTATATGGCTTGAAATAGGAACCAAAGAAATAGCATGACAAGTTTGATTCCTGCATGATTGAAAATGATTTTCAAATAAATGAGTGTAATAAGTGCATCTATCATAAGTCTTGAAATAATTCACATGTTATTGTTTGCCTCTATGTTGATGATTTGTTGATCTTTGGCTCTAACATGAATGTTATTGGAGAAACTAAGAATATTCTTAGAAGCCATTTTGATATGAAAGATCTTGGTGAGGCAAGTTTTATTCTTGGAATAAATATTACTAGAACATGTGATGAAATTTTCCTTGACCAGTCACATTATGTTGAGAAAATTTTAAAAAATTATAATTTTCTTAACTGCAAGCATGTTGTAACTCCTTTTGATTAAGGTGTTTACTTGTTTCCTGTACAAAGTGAAAATGATGTGATAAATCAAAAGGAGTATGCTAGTTTAATTGGAAGTATGAGATATGTGACTGATTGCACTCGGTCTGATATTGCATATGCAGTAGGAGTACTTAGTAGGTTTACAAGCAGTCCAGATAATGAACATTGGCATGCCATAACGAGAGTTATGAGATATTTAACTGGGACAAAAACCGATGGCTTGTTTTATAAAAGAATACCATGTTGTACTTGAAGGCTTTTCTGATGCAGATTGGAACACTTTTTCTGGTGATTCCCCTTCTACTACTGGTTATATTTTTACTTTGGGAGGTGGTGCTATTTGTTGGAAATCAAAAAAGCAAACAATTGTTACTAACTCTACCATGGAGGCTGAACTAATTGCTTTAGCTTCAACTAGTGAGGAAGCAAATTGGTTGAGAGATTTATTATTTCAAATACCTTATTTTGAAAAACCAATTCCTCCTATTTTAATTCATTGTGATAGCATTGCTGCAAGTAGTAGAGTTCAAAGCCATTACTACAATGGTAAATTCAGACCCATAAGGAGAAAACATAGTACTGTGAGATCATATTTAACAAGTGGTACCTTCAATGTTGATTATGTCAAATCCTATGATAATCTTGAAGATCCACTGACTAAGGACTTACCAAGAGAAAAGGTCTGGAGAACATCGAGAGGGATGGGATTGAAGAAGCCGCAACGAGTTATTTGAGAGTGAGCTTCTTCCACTTCCAAACTGTTTTTTATCCTCTGAGGAGAAGATTTATTTTACTTATACATGAACTTTTGTTTAATTTTTTTATCACTCATAGACAATGATTACATAGATGTCCTCAGTACAATGACTTTTGATTTCTAGGATTGTAATAATTAGAGATTATAGATTCTTTTTTATTTTGTGTTTTATAAGACTTCCTTATTTTCTTGGAGAATGTTTAATTAATAGTAGAAATGTTGTCATTGGATGGAATAATTGGAATGTGTTGGTTCACCCACCGGGAGGATTAGTGTGGGTGTCAATCACAGCTACTTGGATCACAACATATTAGTGGGTGACTTTGATTGTGAGAGTCCCTGTAAGGACCATGTTATTGACTATTGTGTTGTTAGCTGAGTTTTAAATATAGGAATTTGCTCTATTTACAAAAGAAAACCTGGAAAAAGTTTTGAAAATTTGGGGAGCTAGTCAAATCTTAGGTTATGATCCATGTTTGAGGGCGACTATTCCCAAGGGGAAGATAATATAACACATCGTATTTTCGGGTTAGTTTTGAACTTATTAAATGATTATGATTAGTCCCAAAAGGTATAGTAATTGTGTTATATTAACCATAAATGATTCTTTGAAATAAATTTGGGGTGTAAAGTTTTCTATAAGGATAAGGAAAGTTGAAAAGTGCAAGAAAAATCAGAAATTTAAATTGAATTTGCACAAAGTTTCCATTCGAGTGCCTATAATCCCTAATTAGTTAGAATCTTGGAGAAGTCTATGTATAAAGTTGTATTCCTTTGAAATAACATTTCAACCATATAAAGATCAAGTCAATTTGAGTTGTAAGAAAAAAGTTATGGACGATTTACTAAAGGCTATCTTGGTGGCTGTAAATATGATATATGGATCGTATACCGAATATAAGGCCGTATATTAGATCATAAGTGGGAAGATAAAATCTTGTTTCCATTGGAATCAACTTGTGGAGTCAACATATGGACCGTATCTCAAATGTACGATGTGTATGTGATGGTGTACCTGACATATGGACTATATATCAAACATATATTAAGTGTATACCTATATATTTTAGAAGTATTTACGCCTCCAGAGTTGACATAGGACTGTAGTCATTACTTCCTCTGTGTGGTGGCCGCAGGTTGAAGTTTTACAAAAAAATCTATATATACTTATTTTAGACGAATTTTTTCATTCCACTTCATTTTTTGTTGATTTTTGAGAGTGAAAATACCCTAAAACTTCCTTTAATCATCTAAGACGAGTTTCTACTCAATTTTCATGATTATTATATCAAATTAACAAGGATTAACGTTAGAATCATCATCCTAATCCTTCGATTTTAAGAATTGAATYCAAGAGCGAKTGAAGRAAATTTTTGAAGAATCTTCACGAGGTAATTCCTTTCATTAATTATTATGATTAGAGGGTTAATTGGGTTCATGGAGTATTGAAAGACGTTATTAACAATGGTGATTCTTGAATTTGTCATAAACATGAATTTTGCCCTAAAACCCAAATTTTTCGAAAAGAATAGATATTTATGAGATTTGATCGAAATTCTGAATTATATCACCAAAATTGATTGTAGAGACATTGGGGGACATTGTTGAACACATATAGAGCATTTTTAGTAGAATTTGAGGTATGTCTCTTTTTTAACATACTTTTAACTATAAAGAGACTTTGAATAGGACTTTAAGCGCATGCAGGAAAAACTCACATCGAGTCTTCATATTTGATTTATAATATAATATATGTATAAAAACATGTTTTGCTCTATGAACATAATTTGTTGAATGGTATTTAAAGTAATAATTTTCAGCATGCTTTTTCTCTATGAATGAGCTATTGATTTGAAATATGGCTTAATGGCTTAAACAATATTACTAACCTTTAATAAAGATTTTGATATACCTTTATTATTGTGATGATGATTGTCGTGGCCCACCTTGGGAGGCAAGACTGGCACCTAAAGCCATATTGGGACCAGGGCTGATCTGGCTAGGCCTATGCACCTTTGGTGCCTGCTAGCAACTCAAATCAAGAAAACAAACTGCTATATCTCGTCTGTAAATGAAGCCTTGGGCCAACAAGGCAACACAGTAAACCTGAAAAAGGAAACAGCTAACCCAACAAAGTAACAACAAAAGGATCCTATTCAGGCCAACAAGACCACCCTATTGTCTAGTCATAACAGATTAAAAACAGGTAGTCATATTCATACTATAGATGACAAAGCTGCTAACTAACTAGCTAAACTAGGCCCCACACGGCCAACACGCAAAATATAACATACATAGGCCCCACACGGCCAACAACAACCAACAATGGAAAAACTGCAGTCGAAAAGCCTTTAAGAGTGGAATAATGGCGGGGCATGGCACCGACCTACCCAAAAGTTGTACATCAAAAGAGCAAACCTTTCTAACAATCAACTTTAGAGAAAAGGAGGTGACTGCACTACTAACTCTGGCTAATAGCTAAGAAGGTCCTGAACCATGTCTATCCTCCCCTGCAGGTAATTATGCAGTGCCCCAAAGATGGGCGTCAGTATAATATATACTAAATATGTAAGGCGGTAATGAAAATGACTGAATAGAACTGCTAAAAAATTGAAAGTAAACAATAGAAAGGATAAGAGTTATAACTTGAATAGCCTCACAATATGAAGTATAGTTAACAAGTAAGTAATACAGACAAGAACCTTACCTGGCCCCCATAAGCCCGGAAGGTACAATCAGCACAAAATAACCCACTTGGGCCCCAATAAGCCCTGGCGAGTACACTTTAATCTATATACCCCTAGTATGGTCAATATGAGTCAATGGGTAACTATAGCCAACCTATCTGGTCTTTGGGTCTACAACTGAGCTTGCTGGGCTCCTGTAGCTGTGTTTGAGCCCATTGGACTCCTGTAACTACACCCTGGGCATACAAGGCTCGACGGAGGGTCAGTGATACCGATACAACATAAAAGTAGAAGCCCATCCATGGATGGACTATAATATTGCCTTATAGGCCTGAATATAGTCCTGTCAGAAAACATATAGCTCCTCTGAGCGATCTATAGCCCCGTAGGCGATGACACAGCTAGTAACCCTGAGGTTGGTCAACGGAAGGCTATATAGGGTGGGGTTAGTCCCAACCGAAATAGTAAACATTAATCTCAAACTAATGGTAGCAGCTAATCACAACATACATGCTATAGTTATGGGAAAATTTGGACTTTGTTATGTAATTTGAAACGAANATACATGCTTATGGATTTCTTACAAAGACATAGGTCGTATTACTATACGACAGGAATAACTTGCCGAAGAGATTAGCCTTAAGATACCTCGAATGCCAATTCTCATTTATCCAAGTAGTTCCAACCTGTAGCTGGCAATTCCACTCAATTACAGTCTCTATGCTGAGAGAATAAGGCTATTTCAATACTAGGACTCGACAAACAACAATATCTTTCAATAATATTAACTATAATTCAACTCTATTTAATTCGGCAAAAAAATCACAATTTCCCGAGAGTTCAGAAGGTAGAAATGCTTACCTATCACTTGTAGTCACATTGAAGTCAATTAGAAGTGATTCCGACAAATTTTACTCGGAAGGGTTCCGGTACTCTGGGTGAATTTTCAAGAAATAACTCTGCGAGAATGCTCCTCGTAGGCCTAGAACTCGTTATCCAAGATAAATTTACATTTGAACGGAGTTTAGCGGCGTAATTCAATGAAAAATTGAAGAAAAATATAAAAAACCCTCTGTGAGCTCAAGTTCTGATTTGGGGGGATATTTCCTTATGATTTAAATTTGAAATTAACTCATATATATAGGTAGGAGTCGGTGACCCGGGGGGCACGGGGCGCGGGCCATAGCGCCGGGCCAGGGGCGTGATGCTCCAGGCCAGGGGCGCAATGCGCCGGCGAGGCGGCGAGGCGTGGCGCCCAGGGCGCCTGTCCTCTGGCCCTGCTCGCTCGATGTCGTGCTTGTATACTCATATCCTGAGTCTTTTACCGCATGCGTCGTACTCCAAAACTCTCAACATACGTACGCGCGCATCCGTTAAAGATCGAAACTTATGGGTTGTGACATCATCCCCCCCACTCAAGGAACATTCGTCCTCGAATGTAATCTTAAGTTTAAGAGACTCAATTCCTTTAACTGTTGCTGGAAAATTTTTGTCAAAGTCTCCTCTGTAATATGGACTATCCGGAAACCTGAAACGCAGAAAAGTCCAACATAGGCGTCTCACATGATGTTACAAGCAACAATACAATATAGCTCCATATAAAAAGAATGAATAACTACACAATACTCATAATATAAGCACATTACAATAATTTAAACAACCAAACCATCTCACCTCAACTGCGTAATCTGAGGTCAAGTCTAAAATAAGTGAGGGTATCTAGACTCATGTCATCCTCATCTTCCCAGGTCATCTCTTCTACATTTCTGTTCCTCCATAATACTTTAACGGAGGCTACATCTTTAGTTCTAGTCTACGAACCTGTCTATATAGTATAGAAACTGGAGTCTCTTCATAGGAAAACTTTTCAGTAACTTGAACATCCTCCACTGGAACTAACTGAGATGGGTCTCTTATGCATTTCTGTAGCATTGACACGTGAAAGACTGGATGAACGGATTCTAACCCTGAAGGCAGTTCTAACTTATATGCCACTTGGCCTATCCTTAGAAGGATCCGATACGGGCTAATGAACCCAGAGCTAAGCTTTCCCTTCTGCCAAATCTCATAACGCCCTTCATCGCCGAAACTTTGAGAAATACCCAATCATCGACATTAAACTCCAAGTCTCTATACTGCACATCGAAATAGGACTTCTGATGAATCTGGGCTATTAGTAATCGTTCTCTGATAAGTTTTACCTTTTTTCTAATTGATGTATTATTTCAGGTTCGATTAACCTTACTTCCCCTACTTCGAACCATCTTATGGGGGACCTGCATTTCCGTCCATATAGAGCCTCATAAGGAGCCATTTGAATAGCCGAATGATAACTGTTATTGTATGCGAACTCAATAAGGGGTAAATGCTCATCCCTACTCCCTCCAAAGTCTAGCACACATGCCTGTAGCATATCCTCGAGTGTCTGAATGGTGCGTTCTACCTGACCATCTGTCTGGGAATGGAAAGTTGTACTCAAATTAACTTACATCCCCAAACCTTTCTGAAATAACTATTAGAATCTAGCTATGAATTGTGTCCCTCTATCAGAAATAATAGACGTTGGGATATCATGCAGTCAGACTATCTCCTTAATATACAACTCAGCATAGTCTGCAGCTGAAAACGTAGTCCTGACTAGCAATAAATGGGCTGACTTCGTTAATTTGTCGATAATGACCCAAATGGAGTCGAATTTACACCTGGTGCAAGGTAACCCTATCAAAAAATCCATATTAATTACTTCTCATTTCCACATAGGTACCGCTATCTCCTGTATCAGTCCGCTAGGCTTCTGATGTTCAGCTTTTACCTGCTGGCAATTAGGACACTGTGCTACAAACTCAGCTATACCTTTCTTCATTCCAGGCCACCAGTATATCTCCTTTATATCATGATACATCTTCATCTAATTTTTTTTATCTAGTTCACTTATACTGGATCTTACGGAGCCTGCTCAAGTACAACATAATTCGGACCTGATCATAGAAAAGATAATCTCAAAACAAAAACATAGGGGGATATGGAGAAATTGATAGATGCTACTGACCTGGATGAAGAGAGTAACGAGAATAATGTACCTCTGCCAGAATCTGCTGGCGGAGCCCTGCTATATATGGAACACAGAGTAGGCCTCTGAATCTTAAGACCCCATCTTCGGTTAACACAAAGGCCAATAGTTCACCCTAAAAAACCTTGTATCTAAACTGTACTATACTAAGTTCCTCATAATGTAGCTCATTTACCTCTACAACAAGGGATGACACTATTGTATTCTGGATCACAACCCCATTATCTTCTGAATCCACTACCCGGACTACTAAATTGGATAGATGGTGCAACTCTCGAGCCATTTCTCGTTGTTCTGGCCTTAAATATGCTAGGCTTCCCATGGATCTATTGATAAGGGCATTGTCTACAATATTAGCCTAACCTGGGTGATACAAGATGTTCATGTCGTACTCTTTTAGCAATTCTAGCCAATGAAACTGCCACTAATTCAACTCTTTCTGCGTGAAGATATACTGGAGGCTTTTAAGATCAGTAAAGATGTCCACATGCACACCATATAAATAATGCCTCCATATTTCAAGGCATGAACCACCGCAGCTAGCTCTAAATCAAGGGTGGAGTAGTTCTTTTCATGCATCCACAGCTTTCTCGAAGCATAGGAAATCACCTTGTCGTGTTGCATTAGAACACACCCTAACCCCATGCTTGAAGCATCACAGTATACCATGTAGCCCTCTGAACCTTCTAGTAAGGCTAGTACTGGCGCAGATATCAATATATTTTTTAACTCCTGAAAACTCTGCTCACAAGCCTCGGTCCAGTGAAATTTAGCTGCCTTCTGAGTTAACATTGTCTATGGTTGCTGATAAGGCAAAAAATCCTTCCAAGAACCTTCGGTAATACCCAGCTAACCCTAGAAAACTATGAACCTCGATTGGAGTTGAAGATCTGGAGTACTGTTCGCAAATGATCTCTATGTTCGGATTTTGAGAGGAAATATACAAGAATATCTTCAATAAAAACTATCACAAACAGATCTAAATACGGTTTGAATATGTTGTTCATCAGATCCATAAATACTGCTGGGGCATTTGTCAATCTGAAGGACATGACCAAGAATTCATGTCCTGTATCATGAAACAATCATGAGACGACCAAGAATTCATGTCGATAGAGAAAGTTGATAGCGAAGGGTTGTATTTACCATATTGTTAGGGTTCAGAATACGCAAGAAGAACCCCTAACTCTTCAGTCCATCCTAGTGGTTAGTGAGTTTTCAAATGTGTTTCCAGATGAGCTTCCTGGTATTCCCCTAGAGCATGATATCGACTTCTCTATCGACCTGCCACCATGAAACGACCAAGAATTCTTCGGATTGACCAAGAATTCATGTCTTGAGAACTAGGACCTGTATCATGAAATGATACAACATAGGAAGTATGCGATCATTACGTGGAATGTACTAAGTATTCAAGGTAAGTAAAATGGACATTTAAAACATGTATGAAATTCATAAATGATCATAAGAGTAGGACGTCATGCTCGTATCGTAAATCATAATAACATATCATATGGCTCAAGGTTTTCAAAACTTTCGTAACATAACATAATAATAATTATAATTGAATAGCTTTACTTAACATGACTTGAGCCAACATACATAATTATAACATGCATAAATCATGAGGAACAGTGGGAAACTCTCTTAACCGACATACCTCATATGAGCACACATAAAGCCCTACTTGTAACCTAGTCGGGAGGGTGTTCGTACCTTGCCAAGGATAGAACCATAAAAGTGTGATATCACCATGAAAAAGGCCATTTGGTCCAGGTAATAACACGAAAGGGTCCCGACATACCTACGGTAGCACGTATTTCATGAAATCTGGGGGCTTAACCTAAGCCTCGAACCTACTCGGTGTTCGATACTACTCCCAAAACATATATAGTGCTCATAATAATACATAAATGAATTTATGGGCTAGTTAAATCATGATAATCATAAACATGCTTGAACATATGTGAACTAGCCATGACATGAGGCCCGTGAGTCGGCCAAAAACATAATTCATGATTAATAAGATTCATACATACTTGTAGATCATGCATATAGCTTGAATTTTATAAAATCATAATGGATAATATAATAAATTCATAATTTAAATCATAATTCATGTTGGGCTTGTCAAGAACATCAATTGAAAAATAGATCATAAATCGATTCATCATGGGGCATGCATAATTAAGCTTATTTGCTTAGAAATCAAAATCAACAATATTATAATCAGTTTAAATCTCAAAAGATGATCAAAATTCATAGATTATGATAAAATTTAAAATCACAAAATCCATAATCAAATCATTAGATTTTCTATAAATCAAATTACAAAACCCCATAATCTTGATCGGTCGTCTACACTGGAATTCCTTGCCACCCAATGACAACTGGTGACAACGGGTCGTTATATCTCACAACGAGTCATTGGTAGACCCGTTGTATCCCACCTGCTGAAATCCATGTTTCACCACGACTGCAAAGGACAGCCCGTTGTATCTCACAATGGGTCGTCATAGCACTCGTTGCCTCCACTACCACCAACACTCCCTTAACCAATGACTCGTGATTTGGTACCACGAGTCGTTCCTTGGCCAATCCTGAGCAAAGTTTTCCTAATTTCTTTAGTTTTCAACTTTTAACCTCCCTGGTCTATTCTTACGCACTTCCAGGCTATTACACTAAGAAGGGTCACTGAAGCAATTCTGGTGCTATACCAAACTTCCAAAGGCCACTAATGGAGTAACATAGGACAAAGTTGAGCCTGGGTATATTAAAGCATAAACGGAGTGAGAGCATACCTGTCAAAACATCTGGTGACGACTCTGAATCCTGTCATCCTGGTAAAACATAAGTGCGATCCTGACCACTGAAGAACTAGATGCCCTTGATCTACCTCTGCCTCTGTCGGCTGGAGTTGAGGGTCTGCACCCTGCCAAAGGTGTTGGAGCATGTGATCCTGTTGTGGACCTATTCTGCTGGTCCTGGTCACCCTGATATGTGGTCGGAAAATCCCTCATAATATGGCCCTCTTGCCCACAAGTATAACAAGCAATGGAGTCGTATATGCACCTCCTAAAATGTCGTTAGCTACAAATGGTACAACGTGGTATAGTGGGCCTTCTCTGATTTGATCCCCTCTGCTGTTAGGAACTTGACGCTCGAGAGCTCTCGTCGTGATCTGAATGTCCACGACGATCTAATCTACCACTCTTCTGCTTCTGGGGTAGAGGTCTAGGTGGCCTACCTGATAGTCGCGGCCTGGGTCCTCCCTGAAATTTTGTCTGCATGTCAGTAGACCTGGACCTTCAGCGCTGCTCCTGATTCTCCCTTTCCACCTCATGCTGACGCCGCCTAATCCCTTCAATATTTTAAGCGAAAGCCTGAATGCGGGCAATGTACATATCCTCTCATAAGGTAGTTGTAACACACATTTCAACATATTTTAGAAGCATCTCCATGATAAACTGATGTACCCTGGCTGGCACCGTATCCACAAATGCTGGCGCATATCTGGCCAAAGAGTCAAACCTCATTGCACACTCTCGAACGCTCATCGTGCCTTGTTCTAGGTGTAGGAATTGATCCACCTGTGCCTGTTGGATTTCTTGCAGCAAGTAGTGATCTATGAAGGCCTCTGAAAAACTGGACCAAGTCGGAGGGAGTATGTCTCTGCCTCGGGACCTTTTCCAACTCTCGTACCATAACACAGCTATGTCTCGTAGTCGAAGTACTGCCAACTCGACTGTCTCTGCGAGCATAGCATACATCACCCTAAATATTTGCTGTAACCGGTCCAGAAAGTCCTGAGGGTTCGCTCCGTGGTCTATCCCCGTGAATTGCGAGGGACTCAGGGCAAGAAACTCTTGGTCCCTCAAACTTCCCGGTCCTCCAGTAGATTCAGCGACAACTGGTACCACGGGTTGGTGCTGGGCGGCCATCATCTGAGCCAGCATATAAACAACGCTCTAGTGCCCTCTCCTGCAGCAATATCTAGCTCTCTACCAGTCGAGGTTTGTCGTGCGCCGGTATTTCCTCTATAAATAAGCAAAATGACATAAGTTTAGGGATTCACCCTATAAAACATAGCTCTATAGCACGACTAGAGAAAAAAGAAGGGTAACCACACTATCATTCCTCGTAGCCTTCTGCCTATAGAATATGGTGCACAACACATCCATAAACAAGACTTTACTAGCTTGTAGACTCCCTAAGATACAACGTTGCTCTGATACTAAGTTCACGCTCCACCTTGGGAGGCATGACTGACACCTAATGCCATACTGGGACCTGGGCTGACCTGGCTAGGCCAATGCACCTTTGGTGCCTACCAGCAACTCAAATCAAGAAAACAAACTGCTATATCTCGGCTGCAAATACAACCTCGAGCCGACAAGGCCACGCAGTAAACCTGTAAAAGAAAATAGCTAACCCAACAAGGTAATAACAAAGAGATCCTACGCAGGCTGACAAGACCACCATGCTATCTAGTCATAATACATTGAAAACAAGCAGTCATATTCATACAATAGTCGACAAGGCTGCTAACTAACTAGTTGAACTAGGCCCCATACATCCAACACGCAAAATATAACATACATAGGCCCCACACGATCAACAACAACCAACAACTGAAAAACTATAGTCTACAAGCCTCTAAGAGTGGAATAATGGCGGGATAGGGCCCCGACCTACCCAAAAGTTGTACATCAAAAGAGCAAACCTTTCTAACTATCAACTCTAGAAAAAAGGAGCTAACTGCACTACTAACTCTAGCTGATAGTTAAGAAGGTCCTGAACCACGTCTATCTGCCCCTGTAGGCAAGTATGCAACCCCCTAAAGATGTGTGTCAGTATAATATGTACCGAATATGTAAGGCAATAATGAAAATGACTAAATAGAATTGATAAAAGAACTGAAAGTAAACAATAGAAAGGATAAGAGTTATAACCTGAATAACCTCACAACCTGAAGTATAGATAATAAGAAAGTAATATAGACAAGAACCTTACCTAGCCCCCATAAACCTGGAAGGTATAATCAGCACAAAATAACCCACCTGGGCCTCCATAAGCTCTGCCGAATACACTTCAATCTATATACCCTAACATGGTCAATATGAGTCAATGGGTAGCTATAGCCAACCTACCTAGCCTCTAGGTCTGCAACTGAGCTTGCTGGGCTCCTATAGCTGTGTCTAAGCTCGTTGGGCTCCTGTAACTACACCCTAGACACACAAGGCTCGACGGAGAGTCAGCCGATAAGGCATAAAAGTAGAAGATCATTCATGGATGGACTGTAATATGGTCTTATAGGCTTGAATATAGTCCTATCAGACAACATATAGCTCCTTTGAGCGATCTATAACCCCGTAGGTGATTACACAGCTAGTAACCCTAAGGTTGGTCGATGGAAGGCTATAGGGTGGGGTCAGTACCAACCGATATAGTAAACATTAATCTCAAACTAACGGTAGCAGATAATCACAACATACATGCTTATGGATTTTTTACAAGGACATAGGTCGTATTACTATACAAAAGGAATAACTTGCCAAAAAGATTAGCCTTAACATACCTCGAAAATCGATTCTCGTTTATCCAAGTAGTTCCAACTTGTTGCTAGTAATTCCACTCAATTACAGTGTCACGACCCAAACGTAGATCCGGATCATAACAC
>JACEIK010002629.1:149283-161029 GCA_018107945.1 Datura stramonium
ATGATACATGTCCCAGTTCTTAGGCTCATCCTCACCCGTAGATAGATTAAGACTTGTTCTCAGCGCTCTTGGTGAATCCTCATGTTCTGAGGGCTACACGTTCACACTCTATGTTATTCCTTCAGTTTTTGGATGTTGGATTAGTTTGGGAGTTGTCCCATCAATTCTCCTTTCATGTTTAGAGGCTTATCAGACTACAAGTTGTAATCTGCCGTATTGTTTAAGTCTTGTACTGATTTTCCCTTATGCTATGTTATGATTACGTTCTTTATGCTAAGTCTTCCGCTCATGTGATTGAATTAGATTTATGCTCATGCCATGGGTTAAATTGGGGTCTCTTGGGGCTCCTTGTCCCATGTCTACGATCTGGGTGTATGTTTGGGTCATGACAAAACTCCAACTCTCTTCTCCTCACATCGGCATAAGATATTTGACAACTCTGAGCTGTTTTCAATCTTTCTTAGATGAGTTGAACTTTCTGCATTGCCTCGTGAACTGATTCTAGCCCTATCAAGGTAGCTTTACCAACCTCAAACCACCCTATAGGAGATCTACACCTTATACCATATAATGCCTCAGACGGGGCCATCTGATTGCTAGAGTGGTAGTTGTTGTTGTACGCAAACTCGATAAGAGGCAAATGGTCATCCCAACTGCCCTTAAAATCGATCACACACACTCTCAACATATCTTCTAGGGTCTGAATGGTCCACTCATCTTGTCCATCTGTCTATGGGTGAAAAGTTGTGCTGAGCTTGACTTGGGCGCCCAGTTCCTTTTGGAAAGACTTCCAAAAATGAGAGGTGAATTGGGTACCTCTGTCTGAAATGATTGATAAGGGCACCCCATGAAGTCTAACTAACTCCCAGATATAAAGTATAGCATAGTCCTCAGCTGAATCTGTGGTTTTAACTGGGAGAAAGTATGCTGACTTAGTCATCCGGTTTACTATCACCCAAATTGAATCATGTTGCCGACGAGTCTGAGGTAGACCCGTAATGAAGTCCATGTTCACTTTTTCCCACTTCCATGTGAGTATGATGATATCCTGAGTCCTTCCTCCTAGTCTCTGGTATTCTACTTTAACTTGCTGGCAGTTCGGGCACTTGGCTACAAATTCAACAATATATCTTTTCATGCCATTCCACCAGTAAATATCCCGTAAATCATGGTACATTTTGGTAGCACCAAGGTGGATGGAATATCTAGAACTGTGCTCTTCATCCAATATCTGCTGTCTTAACTCACCGACGTCTGGTACACACAATCTGCCTTGGTAACGGAGCACACCATCTCCCCCTTTGGAGAAAGCCTCAACTTCCTTTTTGAGAACCGCTTCGTTGAGTTTAAGAAGAATGGGATCTTTATTCTATTTGGACATAACTTCCACAACTAAGGAAGAGTCTGACCCGCTTTGCATCACTACTCCACCTTCGGCTGAATCCACCAATTGTATTCCCAACTGAGCTAGCCTGTGAATATCCTTTGCCATTTCTTTCTTGCCCTCTTCAATATGAGCTATGCTCCCCATAGACAACCTGCTTAGTAGATCAACAGCCATATTGGCTTTGCTCGGGTGATACAACACACTCATGTTGTAGTCTTTCAGTAGCTCCAACCACCTTCTCTGTATCAGATTTAGGTCCTTCTAACTGAACACATACTGAAGGCTTTTGTGATCTGTGAACACATCTATGTGATCCCCATATAGGTAATGTCTCCATATTTCCAGCGCAAACACCACCGCTGCCAACTCCAAATCATGAGTTGGATAGTTCTTCTTATGAACTTTGAGCTTTTTGGAGGCGTAGGCTATCACCTTGCCCCGCTGCATCAGAACGCAACTGAGTCCAACTCTGGAAGCATCACAATAGACAACCAACCCATCTATTCCTTCTGGCAAGGTCAAAAGTAGAGCGGTAGTGAGTTGAGTCTTCAACTCCTGGAAACACTTCTCACACGCATCTGACCACTAGAATTTCACTTTCTTCTGTGTTAACTTAGTCAGAGGAGATGCTATAGAGGAGAAGCCTTCCACAAACCATCGGTAATAACCAGCTAGGCCCAGAAAACTCCTGATTTCCATCAAAGAGGTTGGTCTGGGCCAATCTTTCATTGCTGTTATCTTTTGAGGATCAACTTGAATTCCCTCACCTGAGACCACATAACCCAGAAAAGTCACAGACTTCAACCAAAATTTTCACTTGCTAAACTTGGTGAACAGCTGGCGATCTTTGAGTGTCTGAAGCACTCTTCTCAGGTGATTAGCATTCTCTTCCTCATTTCTGGAGTATACCAGAATGTCATCGATAAATACAATGAAGAACATATCTAGATACTGCTTGAAGACTCTATTCATCAAGTCCATGAAGGCTCGAGGTGTTTGTTAGCCCGAAGGATATAACCACAAACTTGTAGTGACCATACCAAGTTCTGAATGCTGTTTTCGGTATGTCACACTCTTTGACCCTTAACTGATGATACCCCGACCTGAGATTGATTTTTGAGAAACAACTGGCTCCCTGAAGTTGGTCAAACAGGTCGTCAATTCTGGGTATGGGATACATGTTTTTGACTGTGACTTTGTTCAGCTGACGATAATCTATGCACATTCTGAGGGTACCATCTTTCTTACGCACTAATAGTAGTGGAGCACCCCAGGGAGAGATCCTGGGTCTGAAAACCCTTGTCAAAAATATCTTTTAGTTGCTCCTTCAACTCTTTAAGCTTAGCTGGAGCCATTTTGTAAGGAGGGATGGAGATGAGCTGAGTATCTGGGAGAAGGTCAATTTCGAAGTCTATTTCTCACTCAGAGGGAACTCTGAGAAGATCCTCGGGAAATACATCTGGGAACTCGCTGAACACTGGAACTGACTAGATAGTTAGGGTATCAAAGTTGGAATCTTTGACCCAAACTAGATGATAAATACATCCCTTTGAAATGAGCTTTTGGTCCTTAAGTTAGGAAATAAACCGACCCTTAGGCGCTGAACTACTACCCGTCCATTCTAACACTAGTTCATTTGGAAACTGAAACTTGAAAACTCTAGTTCTGCAGTAAACTGAGGCATAACTGGAGTGTAACCAATGCATACCGAGGATAAGGTCAAAATCGCCTATGAAAAGAGATTTTTATTTAGCTAAAGGAAGGTGTTCTTTTGGTGGAGCTTTGGACTCAACTCTTGTCCAGAGCTTTTCAAGTCATACAATGTTGCTGAGCTGTTGTATCCTGGAGGGGACAAGTCGAGAAGATTACTGTTGGACCGGTGAAATTTTGCTGCAGTGGGCTTGAATCTCCTTAAAGAGAGCGAGATATCCGCACCTCATCCTGAAGATATTTATTTTCTTCATTTTTGTTTTTTTTCAATTGTAATTGTAATTCAACCAATACCAACATTAATTAAAGATAAGATAAAGAAATGCACCTCAAAGTGAATTTTCACCAAATCTATTGGATTCTATTTTAGCAACCACGATCGAAGTCGCTAGATTCCAATGACCTCGACTAACCTCTTGAGTAACAACAAAATAAAACTGGCTGATAATGGATATTATGTGATAGAACCGATGGTTTCACAGTTGTTTTGGGCCGCGTAGAATGGCAAGATGAGTGGCCCTCTATTTTCTGTCAGGTCGGGGGTGAAGACAAGTGTCATGTGTTCTTAGGTGAGGGACAGTAGTGGATGAGATGGTTTCGAACGGGGTTTTTGGGGTGGTGTGATGAAGGTTAGTGGGTGGAGATGAAGGCTAAGGATCAAATCTGTTTTTTCCTCTAGTTTTTTAGATTTTCCTCGCTGTCTATCTAATGGTCTTATGTAAAGCAAAAAAGTCCCTCTTGAATGTGTCTTTTCTATGGAGAAAAATAAAAGCCTTTTCCATGAAGTTCTCATGCCCCCTCTATTTTGTGGTCGTCTGTAATGTGAATTCCCTATGTGTGTGAAGTGAATTCTCCCACTTCTCCATATTCTCACTCCCCCTATATATATGTATGTACAGGTGAGTGTATTGTGAGTATGTGTGTGTGCTTGTGTGGAGTGGTGAGCAAGAGAGAAAAGATGGTCCCCTTTCCCCCCAATGTTCTTATGTGTAAGAGTTTTTGTGTGCGTGAGTGGATATGTAGGTGAGTGTATGCGTGCAGGTGGGGTTGAAAAAAAGAGTGATGTATGCAGGTGAGTGTGTAACTTGTAGTGAAGGTTAGAAGTGAAATAGGAGTTAATAGTTAGTAATTTTCCTGACCCGAAGAAAGATTTAGGAGCCTTAGAATGATGACTTTAAGCTAAGGGGGAGATAGTAGTATGTGAAGTAATTCGAACCTTGAGAATGCTCCTAAAGATGTTTCAGCCTTAGCAATTGCAACATGTTGATCTCTTCAAGGTTAAGATAATTGCCCTTGTGTTTTAGTTGAAGTGAAAATGGTGTCTATTCCTATGTGCAGATTCTCGAGGTTTAGAGGTAATCGCTTCAGACAATGATGCCAGTTTTGCTCTATGAGTCCTTTTATGCTCATTTTCATGTTATGAACCAGTTGTGTGTGTTAATCCATGTTTTCCTATGTGGTTGGATCGAACTCAATCTTTAGAAGTTGACTATTAACTCAGTAGAGTTAGATTATCTCATGTATGTGCTCAGTTTTAGATACCGTGAATGACTCGTGTTCATGAATTCCTTATCCTCAGTTAGGTTAGATATCGTGAATGCTATCTTAGTATCAGGAAGCGATTTGAGAATGAAGGTTTAGTCTGTATCAGTTCAGTGCCGGATAAAAGGGGGGAAGAATTCTTTTCAGTGTTTTGTCTAGTTCTATGTTGGTTTCATGTCCTTAGGTTTCTTTTGCGCCATGGTATGCATGTTCGATGTGAATATTCATTTTTGGTGTATAAGGTTGGTCCGGAGTCAGATACTCCATTGGTTTAGCTGGAATTGATTGATTTTGGGATTTCAATTTTTCTCTATCTTTTCAATGTGTTCAGCCAACATTCGAGGATGAATGTTCCCAAGGGGGAGATATTGTAACACCCTAGAAGTTCCCAAGAGTTAGAAACCAGAGTTTGAAAATGTTCCCGGTAGAAAATTTCAGCAGTGCCTCAGAATGACTCATACCACGAGTCATTGGTCGCTATAACAAGTCATGTGAGGTAGTCGTTGGATGGGATTCAGGGATAAGGCTGAGTGTCGATACCACGGGAGGAGGGAAAGAGTCATTTTTGTGAACAATGACTCGTTAGAAGCAGTCGTGGTGAGATTTCAGGTTGGGCTACTGGGAAGGAACAAGTCATGTAACGACTTATTGGTTTTATCAACGAGTCTTTGTAAGTAGTCGTGGGTTGGATCTTAGGGTTCCCAAGTGGTGGAATCGGACGGAGGCAACGGGCCTTTGAAAGTTGTAACGTTCTGTTGTATAAATCGTTGGAAGGAAGGTGAAGGAGGGACCAGTGGTGGCAATGGAAGGAATAACGAGTCGTTATTTCTATAAATGACTTACTGTGTCAATCATTGTTGGGCGACCAACAAAGAACCAATGAAACCAATGAAAGGTTATGACGGGTCGTTGGAGATAACAACGACCTGTCCTGTCGGTCATTATTTGGAGAAGCTGAAAGTTCGAGGAGTTCTAGTGCATCTAACGGATGGAGACGACGGGTTGTTGTATGAGACAACGACTCATCCTTAGGGTCGTTAGTTCCAGTTCGGGAAATTTTAATTTTTTCCCGGGGCAGTTTGGTAAAATCCCATGCTTCCAACTTTGAAGTGACGTCGTTTGGAGTATTATTTGGAACGTTTTTAAGGGGTTTTCATGCCTAAATCCTTATTTTTTCTCAACTCCCCTTCTCATCCTCTCAATATCAAGGTTTCCCCAAGGTTTCTCCTCCAAGCTTCAAGGTGCAATTTCTAGTGGGATTTCTTCTACCAGGTATGCGAGTTTTCAACAAGGATATTCTTCCATACTTGTGCCCCAAAATATTTTATTAATAATCCATTTGCAATTAATCTAGAAAAGCATGAACTAGGGTTTGTGTGATGGGTAAATTCTTCTTAAATGCTAAAATCTACTGTGATTATGAATTTGTTTGGGATATAATGGATGAGTTGCCTTGAATTGTGGATTATATTATGGAAATGCATGAGTGTGGAATGTTCTTCATAAATTGGCTTAGTATTGAGTGGGACTTGTTTATTGTTCACTTAATTATCATAGTAATTCATGAACATTAATAAATTGGCGAATATGGTATGATTATCCCTAATAACCCAATTATGCCACTGATAATTATGTTGAGACGAGTTTGGACTTACGAACTTGAACAATTGAAAGAAAATTTGGTAATATCACTATGTATTTGATTAAATTGATTGGGTATGAGGTGAATTTATGATAATGACCTAATTATTGCATCCTTCTCGTGATTTAGAGTAAATTATGAAATCGGCCTCATGAAATGAAAGTAAATGCTTCCCCCATGATTTTGTTGTAATGACGAGGTATGATTTGAATGTACAAGTGGTTCATAAATCTAATTAGATGAAGCTATGCATATTTGATAAAGTATGAATTAAATCTATAAATCATGCATGACCTTATGCCACATGTTGGATGAGATGAAGTCGGAATTGGGATGTTCTGATAGTATAGTGCATAATGTGAATCTATAGCATGCCCGTTAGTGTATGATGTCTAGAGCAAATATTGAATTGGTTATGTGATGATGTGAATCATGATGATAAAGCATGTGACTAATATATCAACCTATGGAGCCTATGTCTATTAGAAGATAGCTCTAATCCTTTCAAAAATGAATATTGCATGACGAGAGTGGTGAATGTTCTTGTCTCTGATAAGCTGTAGTAATTTAGACTAGCTCTAGTCGATCGGGACTCACATCCCTAGTCGCTAGTTGAGTATGTCTTCCCTTAGTCGGCTGGGACTCACATCCCTAGTCGCCAGTTGAGTATGTATTCCCTTAGTCGGACGGGACTCACATCCCTAGTCGCCAGTTGAGTATGTTTTCCCTTAGTCGATCGGGACTCACATCCCTAGTCACTAGTTGAGTATGTTTCCCTTAGTTGGTTGGGACTCACATCCCTAGTCAGTCAGTGACCCTCTATATCAGAGCATACTCTCCCTTTGACAGTTAGGGATTCTCTCTAGTTGAGAATGTTTCCCTTTGATAGTTAGGGACACTCCCTTTGATATTCAGGGACTCCCCCTTGGATAGTCAGGGACCCTCTTTGATATTAGTCACGACGTCGTACCTCTGTATTGTTCCCATTTATTACTTTTGCGCATCAGTTGATCTTATAATAATGCATGTCCTTATGAAGTGGTTATAATATTATGTACATGTAAACCTCATATATAGTTGTTGTATTTCCTTTCAATTATATTACTAGTACTGTGTGTTCAATTTACTTCCTTCTTGTATATTTGAATATTTTAGTTTAATTGTGCTTCCTGCATACTTAGTACATTCCAAGTACTTACCACACACCTCTTGTGCTATATCATTTCATGATATAGATTCAGGTCAACAGGATCAGCCTCGTGGTTTGATACGCTCCGCTCTCTCTCAGCTGCTAGTGGTGAGTCCTCATTTTCCGAGGACATGATTTAGGTTCATATTTTCATATTTCTTAGTTTTCAGACATTAGGAGTTAGCTGGGGGCTTTTCCCGGCAACTCATCAGTTTAGTAGAAGGCTTTCAGACTCTTCTAGATGTATTCAACATTGTATTTAAGTGTTATTAAATTGCTCTTGTGGTTTCTATTAGACTCTTTTTATTAGCTTCCTCTTATTCATGTTGTTGGTCATTTCTAATGTTAAGTGTTATGCTATGATTATGCCATGGGTCGACTTGGATCCTTTTGGAGTTCCTTGTCCTGTGTTACGGCTAAGGTTTGAACTCGGGTCGTGACAGTATCCAACCCAAAACATGTTTTCTTTCATATCTGACAATACACAGGCTGAGGGCAGGCTTCACGATCCATCCTACGACTTATAGGATGATTTATTGGGATTGTCCCAGGATCATTTAAGTTTAAATTCAAGGTACGAAACTTGGTACAGATCATGGTATCACACCACAAGTTGTACCAAAGAAACAGAAAGGGTCAAATAGAAAATCAACATTATGACCCATGTTACGACTCATAGAATCCCACTATAAATCATGACATCGAGTCATACAAAAACTATAGAAAGTCACATTCTCTGAAGTTCATCATATGACCATCAGTATGAATCATACCATTTTGGTATGAGTCGTACTAATGAGTCGTGACTGTGATATAGCATACTATAATATTAGTCCGAATGGTACCACCTTAGTATGACTCGTACTGATGATCGTAGTATGATACTAAATATGCTCTTTCTGCTTTCATTCTCTAATATCATGTGTACTAACCTCTTCTCCACAAGTATAACGTCACACAGAAGACAAGCAACCAAGGATGCCCAGTACAAGAGGGCAAGAGAAGAGATTGCAGCCTGGAGGGCTTTGAGGGATGAAGCTTCTGCATCTAAGCAGGAGGCAGACTCCCCTAGTGGTTTTGTGGAGCAATATGAAGTGGATACTGATGAGACTAACAAGCAAAGAACTACTAGGGCACAGGACAAGGCTTAGGCCATAACTACCTCAACCGCTTTGGCAAATGCTCCCCAGTCTGAGGAGGGAGATGATGCTTAGTCCCATGAATTCGGTAATGACTCAAATGCAGAGGAGGGGTCAGGTGAGGCCAAATCTGAAGAGGAGGCACAAGAAGATGATGATGATCAAACCCCGCCCCTAGAGAGTGATACCATCACGTGGGGTGTGCCAAGTTCTTGGGAGATTTATGAGCAGGGACTCACCCATACACCGAAGTAGAACTTGAGGCGAAGCATACATAAGGACCCGCAGATTTTTACTAGTGCACTGAATGAGGTCGAGGAGATGAAGTGGCTCTTTGATATATATAGGTTTAGTTGGATGGAAAGAACCACTAACAACTTTGGTGCTTTACATGGTCAGGGAGTTCTATGCCAACTACTTGGCAACCATGGAGCATCAGACTCCGGCTGTGCAGAAATTTAAGGTGCATCCTAGACTGGAGAGCGTGATAGTATAGGGGCAAACTGTAGATGTCTCAGTGCGGGCCATTGCTCGAATGTTATATGGGCCAAATTATCAAGACCCAGCCTCCATAATAGAGTTTGATCACTGCATTGAGGCCCTAAAAAGGGTAAATCAGTTGAATGCAGAGCAGAGGCAGAGAAATGTGAGATGGCTGGCCAAAGTGATAACTGAGGTGAAGGAGGATGTAGATGAGATGACTTGTGGACGAAAGGTTACCAAAGCCTCGCTTAATTTCATAGCGAAGGCCTATTGGACATTAGCTCATCACAGGTTGGCATCGACGGTGAATAATAATATTTTGAGCACTGACAGAGCAGGTTTAGTGACGAGCATCATGTTGGGGTGTGCTATCAACATCTTGAGGGTTATAGCAGAAGAGATTCGGGATCGAGCTCTAGCTTTGAGCACTATGATTCTATTCCCAAGTCTCATATACAAGCTCTATAGGGAGTTAGGTGTTTTGGTGATAGAAGAGATAGATGCCAGAGTCAGAGGCACACGAACTACTGATATTAAATTGATATTGGATGAGATGAACCCGGTGAGCTGGGTTAGAGCACCAGTAGCAGTCTAGACACCATAGGTAGCAGGGGGTGAGCAGGTAGATGCCCCCATCTCAGTTGATTAGACTGATATGCTGGCTACTAAGGCCGACCACATAGAAACTACCCCTAGTACTTCATCTGCTCCTCCACTAGCCACACCAGGCCAAGTCCCAGCTAGATACAACTTTTTGTGACTAGATTTTTTGCTAAAGCTGGCCAAGAGGCTGCCTTGACTAAGAAGAAGGTTAATGTAATGATGAAATAGGTCAAGCCTTAGGTTATGACTAAGATTGAGGAGGCAGCTAGAGGATTGCATAGTAGACTTGAGAGCTTTGAGCTATGGCTCAATAAGAGACTAGTTGAGTTGTCGCATGTGGGGAGTCTGCGGGATAAGTTGGGGTTGATTAGGAGTTGAGTAGCCCAGCTTTCATCTCGACAATCGACCATATTACAATCCACCACCATTCCATTGTTTGAGGATGAGCCCAATGATGATCTTGATTTAGGGGCATTTTGGACTCATGAGCTGACCGATGGAGAGAGAGGAAAGATAAAATCAACGGAGGTGGTTAATGAGGAGGCCTCCAAGAAGAGAAGAAAGAGTGAGAGGAAGGAGCGCAATTGGGCGACAACAACTAGCCTACAGACTCATTACTAGCACATGTTAGAGTTGTAGGAGAGAGCTAGATGAGTTGGGAGCTCATCTATTGTGCCTAGTGAACTCGCATGTGGCAAGGGCCCTTCGATTGAGTCACATTCAGCCCATAGAGATACAGAGGTCGTTGACATGGCCAAGATTGCTAAGGGGGTGACCACAACCCCTACTATCACACCATTGAGTGCACCGACCATCACTGATTCCACGATTACGGAGAAGGAGAGTGTTCCTTCACACCTGCCTATAAAAGATGATAGGATTGCTTAGAGTGCCACAGATATGTTCCCTCTCCTAGTTTTCATTTCTTTGCTTTGGGGCCAAAGCATGCTTTTTGAGGGAGAGGGTTGTATCTGTGTGTTTTGTTTGTCTGAGGGTTTTTGTTGTCATGTTTCTTTTCCCTTAGACATGCTATCTAGTAGAACATCATGTTTAGGATGTTTTTTTTGTTTAACTAGAATAGCTTAGGATTACTTAATAGCCAATAAAAATGCACATATGTTTGATGTTTTAAAATTTCTAAAAAAATGACCCTTTTTAAAAAATAATTTTGTATAATTAGTTTTGTGTTGACTGCAAAACATGAATATTGTGGATCTTTTTATGGCATTTGATAGATTAGCCTGAGTAACTGTAGCTTAGTTGTGCATGAACCAGATAGGTAGTGTGATGCAAACCTGTATCATGTATGAGTGAGGATTCTTACTTAGTTCCATACTATATAGGTGATCTAGATCTTGCCCAATTAGTCTTTTCTTAGGTTGTAGGGTAGTTGGTTAGGAAAGAACTATACGTTGTTTTTTATTTAGCCCACTTTAGCTTAAATTTCCCTACCAAATGAAATGAATCCTTGATCCCATGTTTGAGCCTAAAGTTGACCTTTTTGTTGATTAGCCCATTCACCTTCTCTGTTTTGTTTATAATGAACATGTTTTGTCCCTAGTCCCTCCTTGGATATTATGAACCTCAACTCAGGAAAAATGCCAATGTTGAGGGTAGCTATTGTAGGGGTGCATAGAGGAGGTGAGGGGGAAAAGAAAAAGCTTGTCAGCAAAAGGTGGGGTGTGGTGTAAACAAAAAAAAAGAAAGAAATTTGAAAAAAAAAGAAATACAATGTACCCACCATTTGAGGGCTAAATAAAATGGAGAAAGGGAGAAAAAAGAGGAAAAAAAGTGAAAAAGGGGAAAAATTTAAAAGTGAAGCCAAGAGTTGTGTAGTGCCAAGGAGGGTTAGTCACTATTTTCATATTTTCCATACCTATACCCAAGCCTACATTACAAGTCAATGAAAGTCCTATAGGTATCCTAATCTAACTACCCGAAAAGCTAGAGTTGAGAAAATAAGGGCAAGCCTATGGTATCACTTGTGAAGTATTTGAAACTTCTCTGTGAGAGTGAGCAATTACTTGATAGTCCCAGTTCTATACATACAT
>JACEIK010002629.1:161043-178227 GCA_018107945.1 Datura stramonium
TATATATATATATATCAATATCATTGTGAGTGTTTGAGATGTCGTTTGTTGTGAGGGTACATGGGTTGTGTTGCATCTGCCAATTATTTGTGTGATTAACCTTTGTGATAGCTCAGTTGTTTGTTAATAGTTTGATTCCATTTCTAGATCCCTGTGTGTCGTGAGTTATAGTTGCATGAGTACATAGCAGTCCTAGTTTTTAATTTTTGAAGAAAAGGGATCAATACTTAATAATGGTCATGTGTCCAAATTTTGGTGTTGTTGGCAATAGCTCTTCTATTTTACTTTCTAGTTAAGCGTCGTGTTTATAGTAGTAGTTTTGTTTGCACACAACTTCTAAGTTGAGGGTGTTGATATGCCGCAGATTTACGGTACTTATGACGCTTAAGACATAGGAAAAATGCTTGTACTTAGGTGGGTTTATACAGATAGGAGGTGTTTTCACCTTGTTTTCAGGGAAATCTGGTTCGGGAGTTGGATTGTGGAAAAGGAGATGAAACAGAGCAGAAATTAACTTGTTACAAGTATCAGTATGAGCCATACCATCTTGTTACGAGTCATACCTGGCACCCGCGACTGAACTTCAGATAAAATGCACAAGTGTAGAGGTAACATACGACTGACAGCACGAGCCATACCATCCTTGTATGAGCCGTATTGAATGCCCGTAACCTGAGATCTAGAAGATGTGCATTTGAAGCATCTATTGTATGATTGCAAGCCACGAGTGGTAACAACATCATACGAGTTGTACTGATAGACTCGTGGTGTGATTCAAAGGATTGCATACTTGGAAGATTCAGGGCACGAAAGAATCATACGAGTCGTACCAGCATGGTACGAACCATGATAAGGACCCGTAGGAGGAACTGTAGAGATGAAAAGTTTTAGAAGTTTGTATCATGACAAGCTCCTATGACTCGTAGCATCATTGTCAAAGTCGTACCAACCTCTAGTACCTGAGAAAAAAGAAGCTGCAGACTTATGTTGCGGAAGCTTCCTACGACTCGTAGCATCATGCTACAACTCATAGGATGACTCGGCAACAGAATCCTCGTTAAATTAGGAAAGAATTTCATTAATTATATAAATACATTTAGGTTATTTTCCTTTAGAGAATCCAATACTTTTGACTTGTAATTGTAGTTTTTGGGTTTCCTAACTTCTTGGAGAGAAAATACTCGACTACTTTGACAGAGTTCAATATTATTCTTGGATTTTTTACAAGTAATTGTGCAATTAATTCTTGGATTTTTCTTTCATTAATATTGTAAGTGTTCAATTATGTATTCTTCCATAAAATCTGATTTTATTCTTGCAATCATGAAAAGCTAAACCCTCTACAACTAAGGTTGTGGGAACCATGGCGGAATAACAAACTAGGGTTAACACAAAGTGATTCTAAACCAATACGAATGCCTGTATTGTTTTTTTCTTCATGTTCAATATTTCTTAATGGTGTGCAATGTTATGACTAGCCCGAATTCTCTTCTTGCTTGAACCTAGAGAAGTAGAGACTAGGAAAAGAAAACAACAAAGACTTGAAATTGAATTTTATTGAGCAGGTTGAGCTGCGATCGCAGGAGAGTTAGTTTGAAACTATTAATAAAGGTTAAAGTTAAATTTCTCATGAGACCTAATTGGGTGATTGAGTAGAGTCATCTAATAGGGATGAATTAGTCATTTAGATGGGAATAATTTATCAGTTCTACAGGCTAAGTATTGCGATAAATCACGAATATAGTAATCTAACCTAGTTAGGAAGCCATGGGGAACACTTCCCTAGTTAATTGTATAACTATTGATCACCACTCCAGTTCAAAATACTGTTACTTGATTTAAAATTCGCCCTTTAGGAAATAATTGAACTAAAATTTTGAATACTAGCATTAGTCTGTATCTTTACCATATTCTCTATGGGATCAACCCCAACCTTAGTTGTGTTCTTTATTGACAACATCTGCGTTATACTTCTTTAGGGGTGTAATTTCAACATTATCAATAATCCCCTCCAAAGCCACCTTGGACTTGTCAGCAAGCTGCATCATCACTCAAGTTGGCCTTGGTTTTCCTAAATCAAGTGTATTAAACAAAGATAGGGCATCAAGTTTGCAGCAACCTCTAAATCACACAAAGACTACATCAGCTCACTTCCACCTGTTTGTACGGAGAGGGTGAAATTCCCTGGGTCTTTGAGCTTCTTTGACATCTTGCTCGTCACCCTAAAGTTGCACTCCTCAGTAAGTGTTATAGTCTGCACATCCACCAGACTCATCTTGTTGGCCACCACATCTTTCAAGTACTTAGCGTACTTGGGCATTCCCTGCAAGATATAAATTGAAGGAAAGTCTATGTGAAGTTCTTTGAAAATGTCAAAGAACTTTTGGAATCAAGCATCCTCCTTGCTTTCTCAGAGATTTTTTTGGAATGGTGGTGTTCTTCTCTATATGGGCTGCACTGCTAATTTTGCCTTATTTATATAGCCTTTTGTTCATTACTCTATCCGATGATGGACCTGGTTTGACCAACTCCGGTTGCACCTCATTTTTCATTTCTTTGATTGGTGCATTAGCTAATTGTCTACCACTCCTTAGACTGATGGACACGACCTGTCTTAGGTTTGGATTTGTGTCTCTTGGAAAACCCCCACAGCGGTCTAGTGTTCTGAGCTGCTGCTATCTGTCCCAGCTGCTTCTCCAAATTGCCAGTAGCCAGCTGCTGATTTTTTAACTCAGCTACTAGTTTTTCTTGGCCAGCTATCATTTGAGTCTGGTTGGCCATGATTTTCTGCAACATCTTCTCTATGTTCCTTGATTGGTTACTAGCATGCCTACCCTGTTGCCGGTACTAATTTTGCGGCTGCTGAAAGTTCTGACTTTACCCCTAATTTCCACCCCAAGAAAAGTTAGGGTGATTCTGTCAGTTCCTATTGTAGGTGTTCCCAAAGTTCTGATTGTCTCTCTACACATTAACCACAAAATTTACTGACTCTTGATTTGCTCTGCAAGAGTCTACACCATGCCCACTGTTGCCACAAATTTCACACCAGCTTGGGGTTGGTTGCACCACATTCAGCTGTGCTAAGTTCATTTTGTTGAAATGAGTCATCATCTGATGTTGAAAGAAGCCACTTGCTGAACTGAGTCATCATCTGATGCTGAAATGAAGCCAATTGGGCTACCAAATCATTCAAACTGTCAATCTCTATTAACCCGGCTGTCTTTCTTGCTGCTCTCCTTGACGCATCACTATTACACTCTGGGTTTCCTTGTGCAATTCTTTTCAGCAGAGTGTACAACTCATCATAGGTTTTCTCCAATGCTTGCCCACTTGGTGTAGAGTCTAACAAGATTCTTGTCTGGGGGTTAACACTCTCCATAAAAGTATGGGCCAGCACTTCATTTCTTTGCTTGTGATAGGGGAAATCTCTAAGAAAAGATATAAATCTTTCCCACGACAAGTGAAAAATTTTATCCGGCCGCTGCTTGAAGCTTAGTATCTCACCTCTCAACTTTGAAATCTTGCTCGATGGAAAGAATCTAATGAGGAACTTCCTTGCTAGGTCATCCCAAGTTGTGATAAAATTTGGTGGTTATGCCTTCAACCACTTCTTTGCTTCTCTCTAAAGTAAGAATGGGAAAAGCACCAACCGAACATAATCAGTCGACACTTTTATAGGGATGATTGTGTCACTGATTTCCAAAAAATTCTTCAAATGTTTCTATGGATCCTCATGAGTCATCCCTATGAATTGTCCACTTGAGTGCAACAATTGCACCATGTTCTGCTTCAACTCAAACTTACCTCCAGGTTTCGGTCTACGAATGCTAGAGGTAACATTTGTCGCAAGTGGGACTACCACTTCATGAATGAATCTTTCTGCCATCTCTACTATTGCAACCTCATCCTATTGAACCTTCTAGATGGGATAGAGAGTGGCACCCTCCCTTCTCATCTGTCTTAACCTTTTCTCAGGTATGAGGTCTGGCTCAACCAACTCTCTATCCCTGGCCAGCTTGTTGCAAGGACCAGCCTATTACCTACAAATTTGGTGACTAAGACCAAGTTGTTAGAACTTAATAAAATACAAAATAACAAAAATAACTAGAAATTCACCAATTATTTCCAACCCTTGGAAACAACGCCAAAAACTTGCTACGTCTCCGACGCACGCGGTCGTACAAGTAGTAAAGTGACTCTTTGCAAGCCAGATGATGAACGCACAGGGACTAGACTATTACTAAATTATCAAGTTCAAGTATTAATCTAAAATTTCACAAGTGAGTTTCTAGATTTTGTAATTTGTTACTAAATATAAGGTTGATCACAAAGTAAGTTGAAAACATAATGAGAAGAATCCAGGGTAAAGGCTAAACAATCACATACAACTAATATTCACATTGTTTTAAGTATTCATCTACGTTGTTGTCTCACAAGATAAATGCCATGTTCATGGTCTTTCAAGCCTCTTAATATATATTCGAATTAGCTCATTACTACATCGTTGAGCGGGGATGTGACAATCTAATTCTTACAAATTCATCTAATGGAGTGGTTTACGGGTTTAATTCCCTTAGTTATGGACTTTAGAACCTCTAATCGTTTAACCTAAATATGAATTCACAGCTACATCTAAAAGTGGTGATGTGACAATTCAAATTCAAGTGTTTGGCTATCTTCCCGTTTAATAACCAAGCGAGGCGAATTAGGTATATTTCTATCCTAACCGTGAATCAAGTCTTAAATATTTGAACTCACTTCTTGTATTCCTCATTCTAGCCTAGGGTTCACTCTTTCAAGTTACTTAAGATTAATAGTTGCATTTCAATGGTGGTAAAGCATCAAAATGATAAAACAAGAATACAAGACAAACAACAATGAAGAAACTTGAACCAAATAATAATCAAATTAACACGTTCATGTCATGTGGCTTTAACCCTAAAAGTAGGGTCTTGGCCACTCATGCTTTTAAAAGAAGTCATAACATACTTACAATCCATGTAGAAAAAAAAGTGAAAAGGATAACAAAGGTAACCCTAGGTAGAGTCTTTTCTGCTCCCCTCTGCTCTCCCACGTTTTTCAGAAAATATTATGTGATATCCAATTAAACTACTAAGTGTTCCTTTTATAATTGTTGAAATTTGACCTATGGTGGACTGCCTCCTTGTCACGCAGGCTATCGCTGAGATTTGCCTCCGTGAAACACTAGCTATCATGGAAATTTGCCTCCGTGACATGCTGTGAATGCGCTGTTGCGCTGCTTTGAGCAAGTGATGTTTTCCTTAGCATGGCTGTAATACCCCGGAATTCTAGAGATCAGACCCGGTAGCTGAAACGGAGAAAACTGAAAATTTTGCACCAAGTCATAGAACGATTCATTCTGTGACCTGTGGGGAAGACCACGAGTCATGAGGTGACTCATGGTGAAGTTCAAGGCTTGGGTTGGATTATTTTGGAAATCTGAAATCCCCACGGGCCTAACCACGAGTCGTGATCAGTCCCCATGACTCGTTGAGTCAGTAGTGGGCAAGGAATTGAAGAAGGTGAAGAAATATGGAAGTGTACCCTACGGAAGGTCCTCACGAGTCTTGGTCAGTCACCACTATTCCTAAGATGGATTGTGGTCAGCAGTATGGAAATTATTTGAAGTTAGGGCAGTGCATGTGACGAGTGGTGACTAAGAATCGTGGTCACCTGTAACGATTTGTGAGGTCCCTCGTGATGAACCCGAATGATTTGTTGGACCGTGTACCTGACGATTGATTCCACGATTCGTTCCCCTTGGAGACGACTCGTCTAGTCCCTCATTCGGACTGGCAGTCAGTTATTTCCTGCGAATTTAGTAAGGGCTTTTTCTTAATTGCTATGATCCTAAGGCATAAACCACGTCGTTTTAAGCTATGAATAGTGGGTTTTAAGAGGTAAAAACCTATTATAAGTCATTCCTATTCATGCATGCAAGAGTAATAGTCTAGAGAGGTGATCAAGGCAATCCTTCAAGGTTCTACTTCAATCTTCCTTGGGCAATCAGAGAAGTGTAAGAATCAGCAATAATCAGGTATGTAAGGTTACGAATGGGTGAATTTGTTCACACCCATGACCAATCCCTCTCTAAATCATGAAAATTCCTATGCTGATTCTATGGGGTTTTAACACGATGCATGAAATTCCTAAATCCATGTCATGGGTATGATCCAAGTAGGTTATAATTGATGAATTATTATTCATGGGAAAAATTTACATTATTTTAAATTATAATCATATTTCAAGCTTTATAAAGTAAAATGCCCATTTATGATGAATGTTCAAGTATGATGAGATATTATTGATGAAAAACATGTTTTCAAGTTACCCATGTTTATAATCATGTTTTCAAGTGAATTATGTACTTTCAAGAATGTTAAAGTATTGGGCAATGCCCATATGTTCAATTATAATTTATGATTTTCCGAATTAAGCTTACCACATGGTTTTGGAGTTAAGACTCCAATTTATGTTCAGCTTTTAGTATGGTTTGAGAAAAAGCTCCTCATATATGATTTCAAATTTGATATGTATTTGATTATTAAGCTTCATCAATAGACGATGGTAAGCTTTGTTGAAAAATGATGGAGAGAATATGCATGTTTTTTTTTGGAGTAGTGTCTAGCACCGAGTAGACTAAGGGTCAGACGTGCCTATGCCTCAGAAATACGTGCCAACATAGGTTTATACATATCAAATATACTTTGGGACCTCCCTTGTGAGCTATCCCCTGCCCCGAATGGGACTCGAGCTTGATATCGAATCATGGTATCGTCCTTAGCCCTAGAAAGTCTTTAGACAGCTCTACCCACTTGAGTGTGATAGTTGGGACCACGTAAGCTCTATCGTGGTATGTCGGTTAAAAGACGAGTCTCCCATTGTTCCTCATGATTTCTGATGTCGCCCAAATTACACCACACAATTGAGATATAAGCGGTCGATTATCAAATATAGAACCCAACAAAGGTTGAGGTTGATCCCACAGGGAATATGGTAAGAACTTAAGTTAATGCGAATAGCTATTACTATTGAGTTACTTATTTCCGAAGGGGGAAAGAAATAGAATAATAAACAAAAGTAAAACTACTGAATGCTTAGATCAAATTCGGTTTTTATTCAATTAACGACTTGACTAGGATTGTGTTCCCCAAGATTTCATAACCACAAGGCTTATACACTAGTGATCTATTCCGGTGTTTAACATGCAATATCGATAAGTTAAGTTTACCTAAATGTTGGTATCCTATTTAGATGATTATCACCACGTAACTTGGTCTGTATACGGGTGTACTTTAATTGACCCTTACCCTTAATATTGGATTTGCTATCCCCGAACAAGTTCAAGCTATTAGATGAGGGTTGATAGCCTCAAATCTCCATTGTTAATCCCTTTTTCCATTCATTACATCCTCGGTCCGGTAAGTAAGAATAAGGCAAGTCCTAACGTTTGCAACCATCAAGAATCAATCAAAATGAAGGGAAAAACAATACATGTATTAAACCCTGTTAAAGAATCATTAAGTATTTAACCTATGTGTGTTAATTTATCTTGGTTCCCATAACCCTAGTTATGGATTTAGCTACCAATGTTTGTATGATCACAATCACAAAATATTGAATAAATCATAATTGCAACTTACAAAATATCATAGAAGAAAAACCAAGTAGATTGAATAAAACTCCAAAGTTGATGAATAAATTCCAACGTGGCTTTAGATCCTCAAATTCAAGAACAAAATTGTAAACCTTATTTCTTGACTCAAGAATAATCATAGAACACCAAAATCCTACTTGAAAATTAATAATAATCGGCTTCTCCTCGAAAATAAACATAAAATGTGTTTTTATAGTTCCAAGAAAACCTTTTTCTAACTAAAACTGGAAACCAGGTCGGCTGTGGCAACGGGCTTTATGACGATTCGTTGGGTCCTCTGACGAGTCGTGCGTTGCTTAAAATAGTCTTCCTCAGCATCGTACCTAGTTATGGAAATATGTCACCTAACAACTCGTCGTGCCTAGGCACGAGTCGTTAGGTCCCTCGTGGTCTAACTCCTTCAAAATTCCAGTGCACCTTATGGTTGATTCCAATGATTTTCCAACGAGTCGTTTAGTCAAGTAACGACTCGTTAAATCTGTAGTCAACTCCACTAGCTATTCTGGCAATATTTCTTCTTTAGTCCTCACGATTGACTTCACAACTCATTACCATATGTCACGTGTCGTTCCCTCAACCCGTTAGGTACACTGTCTTAGCATCTTGAAACTTCATCTTTTGCCCACGACTTCAACAATGAGTCGTGCCTCATGCCCACGACTCGTGAAGTGCCTGGCAGTCACCCTTTCAATTATTTTCAGCATAAATTTGCCCAATTCACTTCTGAACTTGTTTTCCTACAACTTTAAACACAAAACACATCATACCTATATTAACATACCCGGAATGTGCATAATTTCTTGGTTTTAAGCGTCAAAGTGCCGTAAAATCACGACACATCAACACCCTCAACTTACAACTTTTACATGTCCTTAGGCAAAAACAAAACAAAATAAAATAAAATAAACTACTTCGACGCTTCAATCGAAAGAACTCTAGGAAACTTACGGCAGTCACATTCATTCAACACATCAAAAATTTTCTAACCCCTCCCTCATCGGATCAACTGAAATCACTATGCATATGTAAAATTTCCAACCATGACACAGAGGAATCAAAACATGGCAAAACACTGTCACTTGCAACCACACACATAAATCTATAACACTTACCCAAACAGTTTGCAGACGATTTTATTAACCAAATTCTCTCACCTCAAAGAAGTCCCATACTCACACATGTGTATATGATCAATTCGATATATTTCTCTTAGGAATAGGTAAGATTCACGCACTCTCACAAAGAAATTCAAAATGTGTGCATACAATACCATAGGTTTGCCTTTACTTTCAATACCTAGATTTTCAGACAAGTAACCAGGATCACTATAGGACTTTCTAGGCTTGTAATGTAGGCTCGGGCTCAGGTATGGTACATATGGAATTAGTAGCTCAACCCTCCTTGGCACTACACACCTCTTGGATCTACATTTCACCTTTTTTTCTATTTTCTCCCCTTTTTCCTTTAACTGCTTCTGTTTTCTTTGCATTTGCAACTACGGATGCGGTTTCTCTTTATTCAAGCACTCATTGATGTCACATTTTTCTTTTCTTTTTTTTTCTTTCTTTTTGACAATAATTTTTTTATTTCTTTCTTTTCTTTTCATTATGCATACCGCACCCATTCTTTTCCTTTTTCATTACCCAATTTTCCTTCCTCCCAACTCTTCTTAATCACACCTATAGTAGACACCCTCAACTTAGGTGATTTGCCTGAGTTGAGGTTCACAATGTCCAAGGAGGTACCAGGGCCAAAATAGGTTCATGTCAGTCTCCCCTCTCGATACTTGCAGCACCCTTTCCACCTCACTCCGCTCTCGTTTTTGCTGACGGAGCAAAGAGGCATCCTCATCAAAACTTTCCTCCTCACGAGGCCTCTTTCCCTTATCATGTGCCACCGGCTCCTCCATGATAAAATCAAAAATTGATGGTAATTCTTCTACAAACTCGTCATCTATTGCAGGATGTACCGGTGGAGGTAATGAAGCTACCTTCCGTGCAACCAAGTCCCACACCTCAGCTCCGAGCGCTCCTCGCTCTAAGTACCATCTTTACAACTTAGGCGCCTGTAACTACGCAAAGCACTCATCTATTCTCTTCTCGAATGCATCCAATTGGCCATGCACAGTACTGGACAATGTCTACAACTCTTTCGACACCGACGGGTTTACCTGCTCCATCAGAACTTTAACCTGTAGAGCTATGTGTGCCTACTACTTTTCTTCCTTAGCTAGCCGCCTAGCCATATCTACCAAAAACTCCTGTGAAACCGTAACTAGGCCGACTGTAGTGGCTTGTAGAGACGCAACTAGTGGTCTGGGGGTTGCTACTGTAGATGATGACTCGGGAACATCAGCAGGTGTGGAGGTGTCCGCTGCATCTGTAGCCTCAGGCTAGCTACTTGTCTCTCTTCCCTCCAAAGGCTCAGCTGATAACTCAGTGAACTGTGCTGCATCAGTCTCCACCCTGTTGCCAAATGCTTCTGCTAATATGGTCGCTCCAGTAGATACTGCTGCTTGAGTCCTAGCCCTCAATACATGGTTTGTGTTATTTCAAATAAACCTAATATCAGTTATCTTCTGGACCACTACTCTCTGGTCAACTGAAGGAAACTCCGGCACCTTTGACTCCTGACAGAGTCTATCAATCAAGCAGGGAAAGAGGATTGTAGTACTGTCATTGATCACCCGCTCTCTAATCTCTTCAGTAATGTACCACGGGAAATTGATGTCATATTCCTCCATTATACTTGCTACCAAAGCTACCCTGCCAGGTGAGAGGATATTATCATTACTGGTTGGTACCAGCCTGTGCCGCACCAGTGACCACCAAAATTTTGCTTAAAAGTTTAGTGTGGCCTTCTTTATCTGAGACTCTGTGCCGTGCAACCATTCAACAAGCGGACCTCTTGTCGCAATGATTTGAGACAGCCAAGTAT
The DNA here is from genome assembly GCA_018107945.1 of Datura stramonium. Taxonomy (NCBI): domain Eukaryota; kingdom Viridiplantae; phylum Streptophyta; class Magnoliopsida; order Solanales; family Solanaceae; genus Datura; species Datura stramonium. Next base: position 171,659 of record JACEIK010002629.1, read on the forward strand.
ACTGCTGGATGCGCTCCTGGCTATTCAACGGTTTGGTCCTGACTTTCTTCAACTCATTAGCCTTAGGTCAAACTCGACCATGTTCACTGGAGAATGATAATCTGGCCCATACAACATTCTAGAAATTATTCGCTCAGATATATCTACCGGAGTCTCTCACACCAACACCTAATTTAAGGCGGGCCTCTTTTTCCATTCCTGACCCCGTAATGCCAAATGCTGCAAAGTGGACGCATAGGTTGCATAAAACTCTCGGACTAAGCACGGGCTGTAGCTACCTGATGTCTCGGTCAACCAACCGAACCTACATTAATCGAAACTGGAAGTTCTTTTAGCCCTGTAGTGACAAGCCTTGGCTCGCATACCATGAATGCACCATCTCCGCACGTTCCTTGGTTGCTTGTTTGATGTGTCCGAGGTCTTAGTCAGTTCATTATCAAAGTCCCCTTTCTGAGCATCTGATTCACCAACTCTTTCTGTGTTTTTCCCAGCTGTGGGAGCCTTGGGAACAAGTGCAGCTGCAGCCCTGGCATTATCATCAGTGCGGCTGGGCGGATCCCTCGCCAGTGGAGTGGGAGCATCGACTAGAGCTATCGGATTTGAAGTTTGTTGAGCCCTAGCCTTGATTTATCTCCTCACTAACTGCTCCTCTGATATGTCATATTCTTGCTCAGAGCCACTTGATTTTTCAAAGGAGCACGGATCATCATGCAGTTTATGGTATGAAGGTTGATTGCGCTCAGGTGCTTGTTTCTTTGTTGGACCTTCTTCAGTGTACCTCTTGGAGCCATTGTACCTATGGAACATTGTTAGTATGCAATATGAGATGAAACAAAAAACATTTTTGGGCTGGTTTCCAGTGGTCCTGACGTGTGACTAAACGAGTCGTTGCCACTGGCAATGACTCGTGAGGTCGCTCGTTGTCACAAACTGGACTTCCTTCATGTTGGACCAGTGTACTTGATGACTGGTCCCAACGAATCATTGCCAAAGGAAACGAGTCATTAGGTCAGTCATTACGTACACTGCCTTAGTGGTTTAATTTTCCCACTCAGGACGAGCTACACAATGAGTCATTTGGTGATCCAACGACTCGTGATGTAGCTTGTGCTCAAGAGTTTCAGTTCACCCATACATTCACCTTCATATTCTTCCTATTATTCAACTTCACAAACAAAGAACTTAACATTCTAAAACCAACCCAAGTGTATATACAATCGAAATCAATTTTTTTAAACCTTCCTAGGGTTCATTGACATCAAGAGGCATAGATTGACATAAGCACAATATTAATCGAAATAAATTCAATTTCATTCAAAACATGGGTCCTCAAAATTCTTGTTTAAATGCAAAGATATTCAAATATAATGGGAAAGATTACTCACAAGATACTTGATCAAAGATGGACTGAAATCGTGTGTGCGTTTGAATGATTGGAAGTGCAATGTCAAAGATTTTTCGATGGGATTTGAGAGAAAAAGAGGACGAGGGAAATTCAAAGTTGTTGGGGTATTGGATTTAATGGTGAGAATTTCGAAAAGGAAAAGAATCGGTTCTTAGGTGTTTTAAATTAAAAATTACCCCAATTCCAATCTTGGGTCGTCGGATATGTTCATTAAAAATTATAACACCCAGTGTGACGATTCATTAACTGCTTAAATGAACCATTTTACCCTTTTGTGTCATGACTGGAGATCAACAAACTTACCTAGGACCTGATGAATCAAGCAATGACTCATGGTGTCACCCAACGAGTCGTGACCTGAGTCGTGGTCGTTGGACTAGTGTAGCTTCAAGATGGGTCACCTAATGAATCATTTGGTCTCCCAACGATTCATTGATTGAGCAGTTATCACCCTTTTCCTTTTAATTCTGCCTTTGATCCCGTGTACATGATGGAGGACCTCACAATTCATTTTTTGAAGACATTAATCGTTAAGTCGCCCGTTGTTCCCCTGTTTTTTGCAGTTCTCTTGACGATTTGTATGAACGAGTTGTCAGGTCAAACGATGACTCATTTAGTGACTTTTTGCACCAGAACTTAAGTTCTAGATTTTGGTTCCAACTTCAAATTTTCCATCTTAATCACCTGCACCCATCAACAAACGTAAACACTAGGTTTTTCTTACATTTACACCTTGGGCTGCCTCCCAAGAAGCGCTTGATTTAACGTCGTGGCACGATATGGGTGTTTTGGCTACTCAGACTTCACAAATATACCTCCATGGGTTGCCTCCCATGCAGCGCCTGATTTAACATCGCGGCACGACGCAAGCCTCTTGACTACTTAGAATTCGTCAAGTAATTCGTCTCCATCCTCCAATGCTGAGACTATGCTGAATTCCCTTGGCTGTTTCATAGTCCGGCTAATGTTGAAGGTGACCTCTTCTTTATTCAACCTGAATTTAACTGGCCTGCCTCCACATCTACTAGGGCCCTACCTGTTGCAAGGAATGGTCGGCCCAAAATGATGGGGACCTCATAATCAACTTCGCAGTCTAGAATCATGAAGTCTGCTGGGAATATAAATTTGTCCACCTTGACAAGAACATAAAATAAAATCTCCACCGGATTTTTAATGGTTCTGTTAGCCATCAGTAGCCGCATAGTAGTCGGTGTGGGGGTTACCAAGCCTAACTTTTTGAACACTGCTAGCGGCATCAAATTTATGCTAGCTCCAAAGTCACAAAGCGCCCTTGCAAACTCCACATCCCCAATGGTGTAAGGTATAGTAAAAGCACCTAGATCTTCCTTCTTCTGAGATAGAACCCGTGTAGTTATGGCACTATAGTGGTGCAAATTATCGGTAGGTTTTAAACTTACAGTCCTTTTCCTTGTGACAAGGTCCTTCAAGAATTTGGCATATCCGGGCATCTGCTCAAGTGCCTCAACTAATGGGATGTTCAGAGACAGCTGCTTAAGAATAGAAATAAACTTTTGATACTTCCCATCTTCGACTTTCTTCTTCAAACGCTGTGGATAAGGAGGAGGAGGTCTATGGATTGATTTAAGTTTTTGTTGTGCCTCCTTCTCCTTCCCATGGGAAACTCCTTGCTCCTTTGCATTACTTAGAGCAGTTTGCACATCTGAATCCCCAACCAAAGTTGGGTTTTCGAAATTGACTACACCATCATCATTCATCAATACGTTGGTTTCTGATTCCTTAATTACAACTGGCCTCGGAGGATCAACTATGGCCTTCCCGCTCCTAGTAGTAACTGCCATGCAATGACTGTCATTTTTCAGATTTTGCACTGTGTTGCTGGGAAGTGTGCTTTTCTGCCTCTGATTCATTGCATACATTTGGTTCATTTGCTGCTCAATCTACGTGATCGCCACGGTATGTGACTCCACCTTTTGATTTAAACCGAAAATATCAGCGCGGAGCTCCTTAAAGTGGCCATCGGTTGTCTCCATCTTCTTGAGTACTTTGGAGAGCATGTACTCAACCCTTGAACCACTGGACTCTGGATCACGGTTTCTTGGGGGAACATACATACAACTTCTATCATTTTTGAACTCCTATTGCTTCTTCCAGTCTCCATTATCTAGGTATTGGCCCTGGTTGTAATTATTATCCTTGTAAAAGTTCCGACCTTGGTTCCCTTGACCTTGACGCCAAGAATCTTGGTTAGACCCTTGGTTGTTGGTCCAGAAACTCACCCTCTGATTATTTAAATAATTAGCTTCCTCTTCAGACTCAGATTCACATCCATCATTTCTCGGGGCCTTGCCCTTAGAACCCACAATATTTACCTTTTCTGCTCCTACTCCCATCAAGTGCTTGGCAAGCAACCCCATGGTGGTCTTTATCTCTGCAATATCTTGATCACGCTCCTCATCTTTTCTCCTCTGTTTTGTAGACGTTCCAACCGCATAGAACCAGCTTGAATCTCCGACTCTCTAGTGTGCCAAGCTCGGTTGGTTTTGGTGATCCTGTCTAGCAGCTCCATAGCCTCTGCATAAGTGTGACTCATAAAGGTTCCTCCAGAGACGGTATCAGCCACTGCCTAGGTGTTGGCATTCAGAGACCTATAAAATATCTCCAACAATGTATCATCAAAAATCCTGTGATTTGGCATCCTTTTGAGCTTTTTGTTGAAACGCAGCCAGGTCTCATGGAGTGCCGCAGAATTTAGTTGTCTGAAGTTATATATTTCATCTGTCAACTACAATGCTTTGGATGGTGGGAAGAACCTTTCAAGAAAAGCTCTCTTAAGCTCTCTCCAAGTAGTGATGGAATCATTCGGCAGCTCAGCCAACCACATCGTTGCCTCACTCCCTAGTGAGAATGGAAATAAACTCAGTTTGGTTGCGTCCTGGCTCACCCCCGATTATTTGTATGCCTTACATATACCCACAAAATTTGTCAAGTGAGTGTTTGCATCATTAGATGCATGACTCGCAAATATTCCCTTCATATTGAGCAGTTGGATTATTGCATTGGTAATATAAAACTTTGTCCCAACAGGAAAAGGAGGAGGGACTATAGCTCCAGTGGCACCGACTTCGTCTATATCAACATCATCCTCCTCATTAAAATACCGGTGTCTCTGGTGTTCTGGACCTCTTGGTCGTCTAGCTTTCTCTGCTTCTTCAGCTAGACGTTACTCTTCAGCAACTCTAGCTAACTCACGATCTCTAGACCGAGCTTTCTCTTCAACCAACATTCTCGCTATGGCTTGGTCCACAGTTTCCTGCTCTTGGATGTTGGCCATTCTTCTCAGGTTTCTTAATGTCTGCTCAAGTTCGTGATCAATTGGAACCAGGGGATTTCCTTGGCTCCTAGTATCGGGCATGCACAAACCTAAGACCTGTTAAGCAACCAAAACAACTACAAAAGAAAAATAAAAAAGAAATAATTACCAATAGTAAAGCAAACACAATTAACAAAAGCCTTAGTTGTATTCCTCGGCAACGACACCAAAATTTGATGTCGCCCAAATTACACCTCGCAATTGAGATATAAGCGGTCGATTGTAAAATATAGAACCTAACAAAGGTTGAGGCGATCCCATAGGGAATATGATAAGAACTTAAGTTAATGCGAACAACTGTTACTATTGAGTTACTTATTTTCGAAGGGGGAAAGAAATAGAATAATAAACAAAAGTAAAACTACTGAATAGTTAGATCAAATTTGGTTTGTATTCAATTAATGACTTCACTAGGATTGTGTTCCCCAATATTTCTTAACCACGGGGCTTATACACTAGGGATCTATTTCGGTGTTTAACATGCAATATCGATAAGTTAAGTTCACCTAAATGGTTGGTCCCCTATTTAGATTATTATCACCACACAACTTGGTCCATATACGGGTGTACTTTAATTGACCCTTACCATTAATATTAGATTATCTATCCCCAGACAAGTTCAAGTTATTAGATGAGGTTCTATAGCCTCAAATCTTCGTTGTTAATCCCTTTTCCCATTCATTACCTCCTTGGTCCAGTAAGTAAGAATAATGCAAGTCCTAACATTTGCAACCATCAAGAATAAATCAAAATGAAGGGAAAAACAATACATGCATTAAACCCCGTTCAAGAATCACTAAGTATTTAACCTATGTGTGTTAATTCATCTTGGTTCCCACAACCCTCGTTATGGGTTTAGCTACTCATGTTTGTATGACCACAATCACAAAATATTGAATAAATCATAATTTCAACTTACAAATTATTGTAGAAGAAAAACCGAGTAGATTGAATAAAACTCCAAACTTGATGAACAAATTCCAATGTTGCTTTAGATCCTCAAATTCAAGAACAAAATTGTAAACCTTGTTTCTTGACTCAAGAATAATCATACAACACCAAAATCCTACTTGAAAATTAATAATAATCATCTTCTCCTCGAAAATAAACCTAAACTGTGTTTTTATAGTTCCAAGAAAACCTTTTCCTAACTAAAACTGGAAACCAGGCCGGCAGTGGCAACGGGCTTGGTGATGATTTATTGGTTCCTCTGACTAGTTGTGCCTTGCTTAAAATAGTCATCCTCAGCATCGTACCCAATTGTGGCAACGGGTCACCTAACAACTCATCGTGCCTGGGCACGATTTGTTAGGTCCCTCATGGTCTAACTCCTTCAAAATTCCAGTGCACCTTCTGGTTGGTTCCAGTGATTTGCCAATGAGTCGTTTAGTCAAGTAACGAATCGTTAAGTCTGTCTTCAACTCCACTGGCTACATTGGAAATATTTCTTCTTCAGTCCTCACGACTGACTTCACGACTCGTTACCAGATGTAACGATTCATTCCCTCAACTCGTCAAGTACACTGTCTCAACATCTATAAACTTCATCTTTTGCCCATGGTTTAAACAACGAGTCATGCCTCCTGCCAATGACTCGTGAAGTGCCTGGCAGTCACCCTTTCAGTTATTTTTAACATAAATTTTCCCAGTTCACTTCCGAACCTGTTTTCCTGCAACATTAAACAAAAAACACATCGTATCTATATAAACATACCCAGAATGTGCATAATTTCTTGGTTTTAAGCGTCGCAAGTCCCGTAAAATCATGGCACACAATTTCAATTATGCATGTTTATAACTTATGTTATATAT
>JACEIK010002630.1:8899-27216 GCA_018107945.1 Datura stramonium
ATTATATTTATAACGAGTCCAAAACTAAAACAATTAAAAAATAGTTTAAAATGGTAACTAATTTGTGTGATATATCATAAGGAATAAAGCGTGGCAACTATTACGATCAGCTTCGTGATCCTTTTAATATAGATGGACGTTAAAAAATTCCTTCTTAATCGTGGTTAGTACTGCGACCCATCATGTTTTTGTTTATCTTTTTTCTTCTAGGTCATGAATAGCACCACGAGCCCCCAATTTTTTTTGTTTAAAAAAATTTCTCCTTGATTGCCCTGCCCTCCATGACCTAGAAGGAATAGTGTCATAAATTTTCATTTGCTCGTGTATCACTGCACAACCTAAAAGGAGTATTGTGTCATAATTTTGGAGTTTTGTGAAACTGCAATTCTAATTTTGTAGAGCCACAGTCACTTGTCATGTCAACATTATTAGTCGTAGTTGTATACACGATACATTTCTCTTTTATAATTTTCAATCAGGGACTCTATTCAGACGTCACGTCATATCGTCATGTCATAATTGTTGTTGACTATACTTTTATTGATTGGTCATTATATTTTACACCACTAGTATTTGTTAAATAATCTATAAGTATTATTAAATCAGAAAAAAGGAATACATCTCGAGATATTTGTGTTGAGTTATAGAACTTGAAATAGGAAATACACATTTAGATATTTATCTTGTGTTTGTGAATTATTTTTAATCTTGTAATCTTAGTCCAAATGGCCGAAACTTTTCTAAGAGTTAATTTATATTGGGGTGAAAAAAGTTGTACAAAAACGTGGTTCGGTAAGAGATAGTCGATGCCCTATGGTGGGTCAAAGGTTCACACTATCCCTTAAACATGTGCGTTTTGCTACTCCTATTTAGTAACAAAATGTCTATACCGATGTTGAGGATGTAGTCATTATCATTGATCGATATCCCATATATTTTATGGCGAATGGCTTATCGATGTACGGTGAGACTGATGTGCTGTGGGTTTACAAAACTTTCGACGCTTAAAACTAAGGAAATAAGCATGATCTTAGGTGTGTTTATAGGGATATGATACACTTTTGCTTTGTTTTCAGGGAAATTTGGAGATGAAATCTGCGATAGAAGTGAAAAGAGTGCAGAAAAGGGCCAAGTACATACCTCAATACGAGCCGTACAATCATGGTACAAGCCGTACTGAGAGTCTTGGAAAAGTCTAGAGGATGAGCTTAAGGCAAAGGCCAAGTTCTGACTCGTGGTACGAGCCGTACCAAGGCAGTCGTAAAAAACTTTAGAAGAAGCTGCACTGGGTTAGTTTCCTGGTATGGGTAGCAACCACGGATCATGATACCTACCTATGACCCGTGGTAAAGTTGAGAAGGATTGAGGAATGACAGATCTCAAGGTATGAGAGGCAGTCACGAGGCATAGGGGGAAGGTATGAGTCGTACCAAGCCACTCATGAAATTATTCAGACGATGTCAGAAATCTCAGATTCAGACCACGACAGGATTGTACGACTCGTAGGATCAATGTACGAGTAGTACCAAGTTTCAACACTTAGCTAGATTCAGAGTTGCCAGACATTTTACGAGCAAAGGTACGACTCGTACAATCATGGTACGAGTCATAGGTGAAGGCAGTGATAATTTATCAGTTTTGTTATTAATTTAGGAAAGGTTTCTAATTATTTTTATAAATACTTTTCTAGGTTATTTTTTAAGAGAGAGAACAAAATTCAATTCTTTTGATTAGTATTTGACTTTTGGGAATATTAAGAACAACTTTTGGAGAGTTTCTTGGATTGATTCTTCCATTGTTCTTGAATTATTCTTCATTAATATTTTACAATAATCAAGTGGGTTTACTTTTCAATCATCATTATAAGTTCTAAATTATGTTTTCATCTATGAATGCTAATTATTTTCTTACAATCATGAGAGGTTAAAACCTCCACAACTAGGATTGTGGGAACCATGGTGAATTAACAAACTAGGGTTTGCACAAAGTGATTCTAAATGAATGCTAATGCTTGTATTATATTCTCTTCAATCTTAAATGTTTCTTAACGAAGCGCAACGTTAGGACTTGCCCGAATTTTCTACTTGTTTGAGTCTAGAGAAGTAGAGATTAGGAAAAGAGAATAACAGTAAAGCCTTGAACTTTATGGTTCATTGTATAACTTGAGTTGCAGTCGCAGGATAGTTAATTTGAAATAAACTGATAACGATTAAAGTGAAATCACTCGAGAGACTTAATTCGATAATTGAGTATAGTCATCCAATAGGGATGAATCAGTCAATTGGATGGATATATGTTATTAGTTCAACAAGTCAAGTATTGGATAGATCAAAAGTATAAAACCCGAAGTAGCTATGAACCCATAGGAAACACTTCCCTAGTTAATTGCATCATCTTAATAACAATCCAATTGTCAAAACTGTTACGTGTTTAATTCCTTACAAAATCCCCCTTTAAGAAATAACAGACTTAAAAGCTTAAATACTAGCGTTATTCTATATCTTGACCATATTCCCTGTGGGATCAACCTCAATCTAGTTGGGTTCTTTGTTGAAAACATTTGCGTCATACGTTTACAGAAGTGTGATTTGAGCATTATCAAAAGTGGCACCGTTGCCAGGAAATATGGCTTAGGATTAGAGTAATTGCTTGTGTTTAACTTTTAGTTGTTATTTTCCACATTTATATTTTCTTTTTAACTTGGTGGATGCCAAGTACTCGATGAAGCAAAAACTCCCTGATTCTATTGGATCGTGAATTAGAGCAAACACTGCATAGGATGGAAAATGCTGAGCAGAGAGAGGACCGTTTGGCTGAAGAAGCTCGTCAAGCTACATTTCAGAAAGTAGAGGATGCTCGTGATGAGGTAGTGAATGTTGGCCGGCATGAAAGGGGAAATAGAGGCCAAAGATATGCTCCTCAGTTCTATGATGATGATGACCTGGATATTAATGAAGCCAGGTCAACAGAAGACATCGTACCACCACCTTTGCCTGTTGGGGAAAAGTTTGATATCACTAGCCCCATGATTCAACTGCTAAATATGAAATGGGTGTTTAGTGGTAATGCAGTTGACAACACAAATCTGCACTTAATGAACTTTGTTGGTATATGCAAGGCGTACAAATTATCAAGTGTCAGTTATGATGCTATAAGATTGAGACTCTTCCCATTCTTTCTAGCTGGAGAGGCCATAATTTGGTTGACGAAGTTGCCCAACGACTCGATAAGCAACTGGAATGATCTTAAATTAGCCTTCTTGGAAAGATTCTTTCCATCCTCCAGGATGCTACAATTAAAGGATGAGATCTATAATTTCCGCTAACTCAAGACGGAGGCACTTCATGAGACATAGCAGAGATTTTAAAAGAAACTGACTAAGTGCCTGAATCATAAAATTCCCGATGACAGTTTGTTGGAAATCTTTTACAGGTCTCTAAACAACAACACTAAGGCTGGGGTAGATATGGTGGCAGGAGGAGCATTGCTGGGTCATTTATGGGAGTAAGCGACTGTTATACTTGACTGAGTGACAAAGACAAACAGGGCCTGGCACACCAGGAAAGCAGATCCGCTGCTGGTACATATGCTAGTGGTATGACTGCGGAGCAGCGCAAAAAGGAGGAGGAACGTAATTATAAGATAGCTCGCATGAGGACATCCTTGAACCTGCTCACAAGCATATTACAGGCACTGGTGCAAAAAAGGTAAATGCAGTTGGAGCTCAAGGCTAGGAGCCGGGGTTTAATCAGTCGAATTCCGAGGAGGAGGAAAACTTCTTGGACAACCAGGTGGTGGATTTTCGGGCCAATGCCCAAGGGTTTGGATAGGACACTTGGCGCCAAGGTTTCGAAAAACAAAGTCGGAATTAACATAAAGAAAACTACTACAAGAACAGGTACAGGGATAGGAGCAGAGGTCATGAGCGAGAAGGAGATTGGAGAAAGAATGATGGCTACCGCAACGACCGTGCAGATTTGTATGTTCCTTCGAATGCTCGTAAGGGTGAGGCTGGACCCTCAAAATTGGAGAACATGATGGCTGAGCTGTTAAAGAGGGATAAGTTGACTGATGAGCAACTGAAGTATATTAGGGGTGATATATGTAGCACGGGTCAGAAGGTTGAGTCCCATCAATTTAGCAGATTGAGCAGCATGGCCAAATGACCCCGTCCCTAAACAAGAGGAAAAAGGGGAGACTTCCTAACAACACCATCCAAAATCTAAAGAATGACAATCATTGTATGGCGGTGATGACTGGGAGTGGAAAGGCTACTGTTGATTCTCCCCTGCCAGTTGTAGTTGAAATGGAAATACAAAAGGAGATCGAGCTTAATGAGGATGATGAGGTTCCTGACCAGGATTTTGCAGGTGAGGTCGAGTTGACTGAGACTCCAGTTGGTGCAAAAGGGTCTGGAGCTAATATAGGGAAGGAACAAGGGGCCACACTAGTGTATAGGGCTACTACTCGATCACCGCCGCCATTCCTGCAGAGGATGAAGAAGGCGAAAGATGGTAAATTTCAGAAATTCCTCTCTATACTAAAACATTTAAAAAATAACATACCATTAGTTGAGGCATTGGAGAAGATGCCCAGATATGCCAAGTGTATTAAGGACCTTGTGACTAGGAAGAGGTCCATGAGCTATGAGCCGGTTGTAATTTGCATCATTGCAGTGCTATAGCCTCACGGGTCCTTGCCTAGAAGAAGGAGGCTCCAGGTTACTTTACCATTCCTTGTACGATTGGTGACTTTGAGTTCGCGAAGGCACTGTGTCACTTAGGAGCAAGAATCAACTTGATGTTGTTGGTTGTATTTAGGTAGTTGGGCTTAGGATCCCACACACCGATGATGATGCAGCTATTGATGACCGACCGCACAGTTAAAAAGCCAATGAGATCCTTGTTGGTGTGCTAGTTAAAGTGGATTGGTTAATCTTCCCAGCGGACTTCATGATCTCGAATTGTGAGGTTAATTTTGAGGTTCCCATTATTTTAGGTAGCCCATTCCTGGCCACTGGGAGAGCTCTGGTAGATATTGAGGCTGGCCAGCTAAAGTTCAAGTTGAATAAGGAGGAGGTCACCTTTAATGTTTGCCGGTCAATAAAGTAGCCCAAAGAGTTCAAGGTTGTGTCAGCAATCGAGGATGATTCTGAGTCTTTTGATGAATTCTGAGTAGTCAAGAGACTTGTGTCGTGCCATGACATTAAATAAAATTCTTTTTGAGAGACAACCCATGAGGTGGGTTGGTGAAGTCTGAGTAACCAAACCACCTGCGTCGTGCTGCGACGTTAAATCAAGTGTTTCTTGGAAGGCAACTCAAGTATCATAATTTATGTGTGTTCAGTGTGTAGGTGAAACCAAAAATAGGTGGTTGAAATTGCAGCCCAATATTGTAATACGAGTATCAGTATGAGTCACAGGACCATGCTACGACTTGTAGTACTGTTCATGATTGAAAGTAAAGAGTGGTCTGATGCATGAGTTCATGTTACGGTTGGCCATTACGAATCATACCTCATTTGTACGAGTCGTAGTACCCACTGTAATGGTGAACTATTCTAAGTGTGGAGGTGTAAAAATTCCAACCTACAAGTCATGGTATGAATCGTGCTATCGTGGTATGGATCGTACCACACACTCGTAGGTCTCCAGGTAAGTTCTCTTAGTCCTTTTCTATGAGTCCAGGGGACAAGTCGTAGGAATGACCTACGACTCATGGTACAAGTCGTGACGGGCTAAAAATAAGTAAATTGGCCGAACTTGATCCAAAATTTTCAATTCTCCCCAAAACCTATTTAAAATCAAATTGGTCGGACCTAAACTCCCACGCAAACAAAAAGCACGACCCACGAGCACCTCCATTGTATCTTCCATTACCTATAACTCAATATCAAAATTATTGAAGCTCAAATCGGTGCAAAAAAATCTATGCGAGCTATTTGAATTCCTGTCCCAAAACTGAAGCTAGCAACAAGTCGAGCAAGAACTTGAAAGTGCAAGTAAGTGCTTCTATTTTTTAGTTGAAAGTCTTGCTATGTGACAGATAAAAGTACTATGTGATTCCTCAAAACTCATGAAAATGAGGAATAGGAAGGTGATTAGAAGCTAGTTGTGCATATGTACTGACTAGGTAGGAATTCAAAATGCTCAAACATAATGTGATTATAGATAATGAGTTACGAGGTGTGAAGCATGTTTGGGGGTTAACTGGGTAGGAAAAATTAATTGAATTTGCATAGCTGGGATGGGGAATTCCGAGTACCCATTCAAAAACAAGTTTACCTGCACAACTGGATCTGAATAAGGTGAGGATAGGTTTCACAAGCTCTCCTATGGCTAGTAGGGTAGCTCGTTGGGACTGCCCTAAGTCATTTTAACTGGAAGCTGTGGTATGAAACCTAGTGCGACCCATGGTATCTTGCTACAAGTCGTACCTGGTGGTCTGACCAAGAATCTAAAAGCGTCAAGTTCAAAAAGCAACAATACGATCCTTAGTACGACTTATGGAATCCAATTACGATCCATAACATGAGCCGTACAAAAATACTGAGAACCATAGTTTCAAGGAATTCCTCATACGACCCTTAGTACGAATCATACCAACCTGGTGTGAGTCGTACCAAGGAGTCGTGATAGTGTCTTAATCTGCTAGGAGTCTTAGTATGGATCGTACCACCTAGGTACAACTCGTATTGATGACACGTGAAAAATTGTTGAGGATGATATTTTGCTTTATTTTTCTCATATATTTCATACTAATCTTTTTATCCACAGGTACAATGACATTCAAAAGAAAATAAACCAAGAAGGCCCAAGACAAGAGGGCTGCTGCTCGGAGGGCATTGAGAGATGAACCCTCAAACTCCGACCAAGCAGGAAACATCCCTAGTGGTTCGGTGGAGGAATACCAAGTGGATACAACTGACATGGATGGGCCACAGACAACTAGGGCACAAACCAAGGTTCAGGCTGAAGCTACATCCGCTGCTCTACAGTTTGAGGAAAGAGTAGGTGATCAAACTCAGGAGTTCGGTAGTGGCTCAAATGCTGAGGAGAGGTCTGAGGAGGCCTAGTCCAGAGATGGTAATGATGAGGCGGGGTTTGAGGAAGAAGCTACTGAGGAAGAAGCTGAGTAGACTCCACCCCGAGAGAATGTCACGACCCAAACATAGACCCGAATCGTAACACGGGTTAAGGAGCCCCGAGAGACTCCAAGTCGACCCAAGGCATGAACATACATCTAACTCGATATTAATAAAACAGAATACTTAACATAAATGTAATAATGACATACATAGAATAGAAACACACTTCATACATGATAGCTGAATACTACACATAGTCTGAAAGCCTCTAACATATCTGATGGGTTGATGGAACAACACCCCCAACTAACCCGACAAGTCTGACAACTGATCTTAAAGAGAAAACTGATATCAACTGGTCCTCGGAGAATGAGAACTCACCAAAGGTTGGATGCTAATCTCCAAGACGAGCTAATAACGATGTTGGGTTTGAATATCGAAGCTTGTATCATGAAATGATACAACATAAAGTATGCAGTTAGTACGTGAAATGAACCCAAGTATGTAAGGTAAGTAAAACGGACATTTAAAATACATAAAAGCTCATAAGAGATCATAAGAGTAGGAAAACATCCTCATAACATAAATATCATAGTGCAACATAAGGCTCAGAGTTTTTAAAACATTCATAATTCATTCATTATCATAGTCATAAGAGAAACTTTATATATCATAACTTGAGACAAAATCTCATAAACGTAAAAATGCATAAAAACATGCGAAACATTGGAAGGACTCTTCATAACCGACACCATCATGGTAGAGCCTTACATGATGCCCCAACTATCTCTCTCAAGTGGGCAGAGCCGTTCCTGGCTAGCCAGGCAAGGGACATGCGTTGTGTGATATCACGAAAGAGGGGATCCATTAACATTGTAATGTATCATCATGAACCTACGGTGACACGTAATTATGGGACACCAACGTAGTCCTTTGAATGCCGGGCTACTCGGTGCTAGACACTACTTCCAAAAATATGCACATTAGGCTCATACGTAAATCATAAATATCATTCATGAGATTCATGGATAAATAAATATTTAACATGATTGACCCCATTTACATACATATTCAGCCATGAATCAAGGGACCATTAATCAGCCAACGTCATAAATCAATCAATCATAAAATTCATTTCATAATTCATAAATCATTCTTGAACATATGGGTATTGTCCAATACTTTAACATGCTTGAAAATAATTAATTCACTTGAAAACATGGTTATAAACATAGGTAACTTGAAAACATGCTTTTCATCATAAATACTTCATCATACGTGAGCGTTCATCATAAATCTTAACTTCCATGAATTTCTCATAAATGGGCATTTTAATTTAAAAAGCTTGAAACATGATTTTTAATGAAAAAATACATAAAACTTGCCCATGAATCTTAATTTAATAGTAGAAATATATTTACATCATACCCATATAGAAAATTAGAAATGCATTGGTTAAAATCCCATAGAATTAACATAGGAATTTCATGCTTTCGAGAGGGATTGGGCATGGGTGTGAAGGGATTCACCCATTCATAACCCTACATATCTGATTAAAGCTGATTTTTACACTTCCTTGATTGCCCAAGAGGAATTTGACAAGAATTGGAAGGGCTAAAACTTGATCTCCTCTCTAATTTCCTAACTTTGCGTGCATGAGTTTAGAATAGGCTAGAATGACTTGTCCTACCTTAATACACTCTGAAAATGGCTTAAAATAACATAGTATAGGACCTTAGAGCATAGGAATGACGAGAATACCCTTAATAACTTCGCAGAAAATAACTACTCGTCAGTCCCCACGAGAGACCCAACAAGTCATTTCCATCAGCCACAAGTCATTGCATCAACCATTGGGTACACTGTCGAAATTTCACCTGGAACTCATGATGGGCCATCATACGAGGCATTACCGGTGACCACGACCCATGGTCACCACTTGTTATCTCCATTGCCTCAACCTCAGATCATTAGTTACCTGTTGATCATGATCCACCCAACGATTCGTGGTGTCTGACCATGACTCGTGGGGTCTATCCGTCAGGTGCACTGCCACTCATCCCCCCTTTGGATTTCCTTGGCCATGGCTGACCTGATGAGTCGTGGGGCCTGACAACAACTCGTGGTCATGCCCGTGATGACTCCATCCACATTTAGTTTAACTCAAGACCAATACCTCATCACGAGTCACCTCATGACTCGTGGTCTTCCCCACGGGTCACAGAACGACTCATTCTATGCCTCGGTGCAGATTTTACAATTTTCTCCATTTCAACTTCTAGGTTTGATCTTTGGCCTTCCGGGGTATAACAATATCTCCCCCTTGGAAAATTCACCCTCGAATGTTGAAAATCATATAGAAAACAGAGAAATGCAATCATCATACTCAAATACTGATCATTTAAGCCGAAAACTAACGGAATGACTATCTCCGATTCAAACTATATGGATGAACTGAATTCATGAATCATATACACATCCACACACATGAAAGAAACTGGGGCACATGAACTGAACATAAAAACTAAATAGAGTTTTAGGGCAAAAACATATACCTCAAGCTGGAACTGAGCCGGGAGAAAATAAATGTGGGTATCTAGCCATCATGTCTTCTTCGGCTTCCCACGTAGCTCCTTCAATGTGCTGATTCCTCCATAAAACTTTGATTGAAGTTAATTCCTTGTTCCTTAACCTTTAAACCTGCCGATCCAGTATTTCTACCGGAACCTCTTCATAACTAAGGCTATCTTTCACACCGACACTATCCACCAGGACAACTAGAGCTGGATCACCCAAACACTTCTTTAAGAGCGATATGTGGAAAACAGAATGCATGAAAACTAATTCCGAGGACAACTCCAACTCATATGCCACCTTGCCAACCCATTTTACAATCCGGTAGGGGCCAACATAACGAGGGTTGAGTTTTCCTTTCTTTCCAAACCGCATCACTCCCTTCATGGGGGACACCTTCAAAACACCCAATCATCCACTTCGAACTTGAGTTCTCTCCTTCTCACATCGGCATAGGACTTTTGGTGACTTTGAGCTGTTTTCAACCTATCCCATATGAGCTGAACCTTCTCTATAGCCTCATGGACTGAATCTAGTCCTATCATCGCATCTTTCACCAAATTCGAACCAACCAATAGGCGGTATACATCTCCTCCCATAGAGAGCCTCAAACAGAGTCATCTGAATGCTGGAATGGTAGCTGTTATTATAGGCAAACCCGATAAGAGGCAAATGATCATCCCAACTACCTTTGAAGTCAATCACGCATGCTCTCAACATGTCCTTGAGAGTCTGAATTGTCCGCTCCTCTTGACCATGCGTTTGCGGGTGAAATGTTGTGTTGAGCTTAACCTGAGTACCTAGCCCTTTTTGAAACGACCTCTAAAATTGAGAGGTAAATTGGGTGCCTCTATCTGATATGATGGACAAGGGCACACTGTGCAATCGAAATAGCTCCCGAAAATATAGTTTGGCATAATCCTATATCGAATCCATGGTTTTAACCGGTTGAAAATGAGAGTCTTTGGTCAACCTGTCTACAACAATCCAAATAGAGTCATATTGTCGTCGAGTGCAAGGCAACCCTGTGATGAAGTCCATATTGATTTCTTGCCACTTTGAAGTAGGAATACTGTTATCCTGAAGCACACCTCCGATCTTTGATGCTCAACCTTTACTTGCTAACAGTTTGGGCACTTAGACAAACTCTGCGATGTCCTTCTTCATGACATTCCACCAATAGACTTCCCGTAAGTCACGGTACATCTTGGTGGCACCTGAATCCATGAGCCTCGTGCAACATCCAGTTCCTTAAATCATCAACATCCGTAAAACATAAGTGACCCTAGTACCTAAGTACACCATCTCCCCCTTTGGAGAAGACCTCTACTTTTTGATTTTAAACGGCTTCCTTTAAATTTACCAAAATGGGGTCCTCGTCTTGTATAGATTTTACATTAGTCACCAAAGACGACTCTGATCCGTTCTGAACAATAACACCGCCATCGGTTGAGTCAACCAACCGAACTACCAACCTTGCAATTCGATGCACATCCTTCACCAGCTCCTTCCACCCCTCATCCACATGGGACACACTTTCTATAGAGAGTCTAATAAGTGCATCTGCTACTATATTAACCTTCCTCGGATAGTAGAGTACACTTATGTCATAATCCTTAAGTTGCTCCAACCACCTCCTTTGCCGAAGGTTGAGATCCTTCTGGGTAAACACATACTGTAGAATCTTATGGTCTTTAAACATATCCACGTGGACCCCGAACAAATAATGTCACCATATCTTCAAGGTGAATACCACCGCGGCCAATTCAAGATCACGGGTCGGGTAATTCTTCTCATGAACTTTCAGCTGTTTGGAGGCATATGCTATAACTTTCCCATGCTGCATCAATACACACTCAAGTCCAATCCGTGAAGCATCACAATACACCACGAACCCATCAGTACCTTCGGGTAGGGTCAACACCGGTGCTGAGGTGAGTCGAGCCTTCAACTCTTGGAAGCTCTTCTCACAAGCCTTCGACCATTGGAATTTCACCTTCTTTTGGGTTAATTTGGTCAAGGTGCTGCAATATATGAGAAACCTTTAACAAATCTCCGATAGTAGCCTGCTAAGCCCAAAAAACTCTGGATATCTAAAGGATTCACCATTCTAGGCCAATTCTTCACCACTTCTATTTTCTGAGAGTCCACTTGTATGCCCTCACGTGATACCACATGGCCCAAAAACACCATAGAGTTCAACCAAAACTCGCACTTGATGAATTTAACATATAGCTGGCAATCCTTGAGAGTTTGTAGCACCACTCTCAAATGAGCAGCATGCTCCTCCTCGCTCTGAGAGTATATCAGGATGTCATCAATAAACACAATCACGAACATATCTAGGTATGGCTTGAACACCTTGTTCATCAAGTCCATAAAAGCTGCAGGAGCATTCGTTAGTCCAAAAGACATAACTACAAACTCATAATGACCATACCGCATCTTGAAGGCTGTCTTCGGGATGTCACTTTCACGAACTCTGAGCTGATGGTACCCAGATCTGAGATCTATCTTCAAAAAACACTTAGCACCCTGAAGTTGGTTAAATAAATCATTAATCCTGGGTAAAGGATACTTGTTTTTGATGGTGACCTTGTTCAATTTACGATAATCAATACACATATGGAGAGAACCATCTTTCTTTCGGACAAAGAGAACTGGTGCACCCCACGGGGACTTGCTAGGTCTGATGAAACCCTTGTCGAACAGGTTCTTCAACTGCTTTAACTTGTTTGGGGCCATTCTGTAGGTAGGAATAAATATAGATTGTGTGTCTGGAAGAAGGTCAATACAAAAATCAATTTCCCTCTCAGGAGGAACACTCGGTAAATCATCAAGGAACACTTCTGGATACTCACATACTACCGGAACTGACTGGATAGTCGGGGTCTTGGAGTCAACATCCTTAACCTTAACTAGATGATACACACAACCTTAGAAAATCATCTTCCTAGCCTTAAGATAAGAAATAAAGTGACCTACATGCATGACCGAACTACCCTTCCACTCCAAGACTGACTCACCTAGAAAGCGGAACTCCACCGCACGGGTTCTACAATTAACAGAAGCATAACATGTATACAACCAATCCATGCAGAGAATAATATCAAAGTCAGTCATGGCTAACTCTACTAGGTCTAAGGAGGTGACTTTCTACAATACTGTGATCGGGCAACTCCTATACACCCGCCTAGCTACAATAGAATCACCAATGGGGGTAGAGACTGAGAATGGTTCTGATAAAATTTCGAAACTGACTCTAAAGATACTAGCAATATAAGGTGTGAAAAAAGACAAGGTAGCCCCTGGATCTAACGAAAGCATAAGAATTAAGGTGAAACACTCGCAACATACCAGTAACCATATCCAGTGAAGTCTCCTGCTCTTGACGTGAGGCGAGGGCATATAATCTGTTTTGGCGCTGCTCGCCACCCCCACTAGTGGATGCCCCCTACGAAGCTGAACATGCTGGAGATGCTGATGACTTGGTATTTTATGCACGACCTCTATCATTATCCTGTCTGGCAAATGGACACGCTCGACGCATATGGCCGTATCTATCGCACCCATAATAGATATCTGACCCAAGCAAGCACTCCCCAGCGTGACTCTTGCCACACTTTCTGCAGGATGGAAAGGTGTGGTCTACCTACATGCCCCTCTGATCCCTCGAACCTGAAGACCTACTCCTCTGATCACCCTTGGGTCTGGATGGAATACTGGCTAATGATGGTGCTGGAGCTAGTGACCTCTGCTAAATCTGAGGGCGGTGACCACCGCCGGATCTCGGCTGAGTAAACCCATAGCTATCTGTCCGGGCCCTTTTGGCCTCTCTCTCCCTCATATGCACTGCCTCCATCTACTGGGCGTACAAGACTATCCGAGGAAAATCTATATCCTGGTGGAGCATAGCGGTCCTAGGGTGCTTCAGATAGGTATTCCTGACTTATTCTTGGGCCCCAGTTTTGAGCTATCAGCTTAGTAGTCAGTCTAGAAATATCCAGTGGGAGCAGGACATAGCACCGAGTGGACCGGGGTTCCAGCGCACCTAGGTTCCCAGAACTACGTTACCACTATAGGTTACAGTTTTATTAGCCTCATGGCCCCATTTTTATGATCACCCAGTTCATGCCTTTATACCCTGCCAAGGTATATTGGGTCCTACTGATGGAGTGTATACATCGAAATTCACGTCTAGCTCACGTGGTTACATGTCGGTTATAGACTCTCCCACTAGTCAGCTCAGATTACTCAGTTCAAATCAGTTCTGTACAGTATATCAAGTTCAGTATTTCAGATTTAGGGCATGTCTTTGACCATTAGACAGGGTCATCTTGACTATCTTAGTATATTTCAGTTAATTCAGTTGGTCATTGCATGTCATTTCAATTCAGTTATTTATATCAAGTATTATGTTTTCTCCTGCTTACTCAGTACATTCAAAGTACTGATGCATACTTTTTATGTTGTATCGCTTTATGATACAGCCACAGGTTCTCAGTCTTAGCACCATTAGTAGATCTCTTTAGGTGATTTCAACAGCAACAATGGTGAGTCCTCATCTTTTGAGGATGACATTTTATTTACTTCAGTTAATTTCCTATTAGTTAGATTTTAGAGTTAGCTGGGGGCTTGTCCCAACAACTCATCCTTAGTAGATGGCTTTCAGATAGAATTTCAGATGTTAAGTATTATTGTTCTTTTAGATGTATGAACTTACTATTATATCAGTTTTTCTTAAATGATTTCGTTATTTAAAGCTTCCGCTATGTTTTGCTCAGAATAACTAGTATTATGAGAGACCATGGGTTTTCTTGGGGTTACTTGTGATCCTAAGTACCGTGTCTCGTCCGGGGTATAGACTCGAAGCGTGACACATCTACCCTTCCATCTCAAATTAGGAGGCTTAAAATTAATGTCAATGTTCATTGGAGCAGTATTGATGACATTTGAACCAACAATCATTACTTTTTCTGATGATGTTCTTGGTTGAAAATATAAATGATTAGCATTGATATCCTTGTGAAATTATAATAATTAAGAGATGATGGTGCATATACACTTACATTTAGTACTTGAGTCTCAATTCTATTATTATGTGAGATAGATATCAAATTTAATGTTATCGGACCTCTTTTGTGCTCTTCTGGTAGCATTTGTTGGTCTTCTCTTCTGCCTATAAATTCCTTTTCCCCTGCCAATTTAATTACTTGTTGAAGATTTATTGGAGACTGATAATGCTCAAACCACACCTCTTACTGAAGTGAAAAGCGGACATTGTCAATAAAGAACCCAACTAGAGATTGGGGTCGATCCCACAGGGAATAGGGAGACTAGATTATAGCCGATAATTGAACTTGTAAGGTAGTTACTTCAAAATAGGGGGATTCTAAAATAAATCAATAATAAAAACAACTATCAAAATTCTGATGTTAAATCAATATCAAAGGATAACTAGGGTATGTGTTCCCCATGGGTTCATAACTACTTCGAGTATACACTCGTGATTATCACCAATACTTACTTATAGAACTGATAACTTAGGTTCATTCAAACGACCGACTAGTCCCTATTGAATGAGTATACTCAATTACTCGACCAAGTCTCATGAGCGGTTTCAAAACTATCCATTATCACTAAGTTCCAGATTTAACTATCTTGCGACCATGGCTCAAGTTAATACAATGATCATCAAAATCAAGGCTCTGTTGTAATTCTCTTTTCCTAATCTCTACCTCTTCAACCAAAGAAAGTAAAGAATTCAGGCAATTCCTAACTTTGCGCACCGTTAAGAAATGTTTAAGCATGAAGAGAATACAATATAAGTATTTGTATTGGTTTTAAGATCACTTTGTGTAACCCTAGCTTGTTAATCTACCATGGTTCCCACAACCCTAGCTATGGAGGTTTTAGCCTCTCATAGTTGTAAGGTTTTGATTTTTATTCACGATTAAAGACATCAAACAATACTTACAAGTATGGATGAGAGAAAACACTTCCTCCGGTTAATCCATAAAATCTTGAAGAACAAGTAGTAAGAACCAGAAGAATTCAAGAACAGGTTGATCACAAGTTAAGACCAACTCAATCCTCTCTTTCTCAATGTTTCTCCTCTCTAAAATTATCAAAACTGAAGTCTTCTATAAAAATAAAACCTAAAACATATTTATAAATACACAAGAATCCTTTTCCTAAACCAGCAGGGTGAATTTCCATATCTGTCGCCGCCAGTGCCACTACTTGACCTACGATCCGTAGCATGCTCCAACGATCCGTAGCTTCCTCTCGTACAATCTCGGCTAGCTAAATTCTGGCTAAGTGTTGGATCTGGGTATGATTCGTACCATCAACTCACGACTCGCACTGAGCTCTGGTACTTTGAATAAGAGATTTTGAAGTTTTTCTGAAATTTATCATGACCAGAATGGTACGACTCATACCTTCATCTCACGGGTCGTACTTGCTTCTCATAGCAGGAGTCAGACTCAAATGCAATTCTTCTGGATTTCATCACGACTCGTACGAGTCTGCTACTAATTATACTGGGACTCGTGGGTCACATCTGCTCAACCTTAACTTCCAGCAACATGTCACGGCCATCAGTACGACTCATAGGTCCTTCCTACGATCCGTACAGTGGTCTGCACTTTTTGCCCATTTTGAACTTTTTTAAGCTATCTTTTGCAATCTTTAGTTCCAACACCTGTTTACCCTATAACAAATGGAAAAGTACCTCATATCCACATAAATACACCAATTCCATGCTATTTTCTTAGTTTTGAGCGTCGAATATGCTGTAAACCCACAACACATCAACACCCTCAACTTAAGACTTTTGCATGTCCTCAAGCAAAGAAAAGAAAAACTAAAACACGACGCTCAACTAGAAAATAGACTTAATATACTATAGTCAATACTCAAATAAACCTGCACTTTCTATACAAACTCAATTGACCCTTTCTCATGGAACCATATCAGCTAATGTATTACAAGCAACCTCAAAACATCATAAACAAGGATCAAAACATGTCATCTAGCTATCAACATGCAGGCAAGTCATCGCCAACGTTTTTCACACAGACCAATAGTAAAACCAAACATAATCCATGTACCCTCACACAATTGAAGTCCCCACTCAGATGTGAAATGTCAAACAGGATATGGACTAAGCAAGTAAGGCGCTCACTCTCTCAAAGAAGTTACGAGTATTATGTGTCAGATACCATAGGCTTGCCCTTATTTTCTCTGCATTAGTTTTTTAGATGGTCGAGTTAAGATCACTATAGGACTTGGTATGACTTGTAATGTAGGCTCGGGGCTAGATATGATAAAGATGGAAGACTTTATAAGTGACTATTCCTTCCTTGGCACTACATATATTGGCTACACCATTCACCTAATTCACCAGTTTATTCTTTCATTCCCCTTTTTCCCTTTTTCTCCCTTTTATTCACTTTTGCATGGGTGTGTTGAGTTTTCACTTTTCAGGTTTTTTCAAAATTTCTTTGAGCTTTATTTTTCAACATTTACAACATAATTTTTCTTCTTTTCATCTCACCACACCTCATATTCCACCATTTCATTTCTTTTCTTTTCTTTTCCTTTCTTCCATTCCTACCTTTTATGCACCCTTACTCTAGCCACCCTCAACTTAAGCATTTTTTTTATGTTGAGGTTCACAATATCCAAGGAAGGACCAGGCCAAAACAGGTTCATTACAATAAATGGGTATGGTTAATCGGTAAATCAAAGAAACATGGTCTATTACTCAAACATGAGATCAAGGGATTCATGCAACGTTTGGTATGGCAATATAGGCTAAAAAGTGAGCTAAACAAACAATGTCCTATGATCATATCCTAACCAACCATCCTTAGCCTATGAAGAGACCAACTAGGAAAGTTCTAGATCTACACCATAATACCGAACTGACTTGTCACGCCCCGCCTTGGGGGGTATGACTGGCACCTGGTGCCCTATTAGGACCCGAACTGCTAGACTACTGAGCCTAAGCACATCTGGTGCCTGGCTGGCTATAACTCAGATTCATGGAATCAACGGGATATATAACGGCTGTAAATACAGCCTCCGGTCGACTGGGCCTATAGCCACCTATATTATAACATCAGCTAACCAGAATCACAATCATATAGGTAAACCTATGCGGGCCGACAAGGCCACCATGCTGTCTAGTTATCTCTAAATCAGTATAACAAATGGTGAACAACTACGTGACCGACAAGGTCACCACTACTAACTGGATACGGCTCCACACGGCCAACATAAACACAACTAACCACAGAGAGATATATATACACAATCTGCAAGCCTCTAAGAATACTGATAAGATGGTCGGCACAGGGCCCTGGCCTACCCGTATCGTACAACAAAAGAAAGGAAATAGACCTCTAGCTGTCTAGTTCCGGATGACAGGAGCTGATGACTGTATGAGCTGGATAGAATCACGAGGGATCGGCTCCTCGTCTATGAGTACCTGCAAGCAAGTAATGCAGCGCCCTAAACGGGCGTCAGTACCACTGGTACCGAGTATGTAAAGCAAACTAAACATAACTGAATATAAGCAACATAACTAGAAACTCTGAATAGTAGGAAATATCTGAAACTGTCTGGACTGATGGAATCTGAAACAAGC
>JACEIK010002630.1:63456-161717 GCA_018107945.1 Datura stramonium
CAACATACCAGGAACTTAGTTTTCCCTTCTTATCAAATCTCATCATCCCTTTTATGGGTGAAACCTTCAAAAACACCCAATAATTAATTATAAACTCAAGCTCCCTTCTTCTCATATTTGCATAGGATTTCTGACGACTCTGAGCGGTTTTCAACCTCTCTCTAATTTGATGGACCTTTTCCATAGCCCCATGAGCTGAATCTGACCCTATCAATTTAGCCTCACCTACCTCAAACTATCCAATAGGTGATCTACATCTTCGCCTGTAAAATGCCTCAAAAGGAGTCATCTGGATATTGGAAGGGAAACTATTATTATAAGAAAACACTATAAGAGGTAAGTGATTATCCCAATTACCTTTGAAGTTGATCACCAAGCCCTCAATATGTCTTCTAAGGTCTTAATGGTCTGTTTTTCCTGACCATATGTCTGAGGGTAGAAAGTTGTGCTGAGATTTACATGGGTGCCGAGATCCTTCTAGAAGGACTTCCAAAAATGAGATGTGAATTGAGTACCTCTATCTAAAATGATGGACAAGGGAACTCCATGCAACGTGACTAACTCCCAGATGTAGAGTACAGATAGTCCTCCACTGAATCTGTAGTCTTGATTGGCAAGAAATGCACTGACTTAGTTATCCGGTCTACTATCACCCATATAAAATCATGTTGTCAATGTGTTTGAGGTAACTCTGTAATGAAGCCAATATTTATCGCTTCCCACTTTCAAATGGGAATACTGATATTTTGAGTCATACCTCCTGGTCTCTGACGCTCTTCCTTAACCTGATGGCAATTTAGGCACTTAGCCACGAATTTCGCAATATCTCTCTTCATACCTTTCCACCACTAAACATCCATAGATCACGTTACATCTTGGTAGCACCTGGGTGAATGAAATACCGAGAGCTGTAAGCCTCTACCAGCATCCACTGCCTCAAGTCATCTACATTCGAAACACGCAATTGGCCCTAATATCAGAGAACACCATTTCCTTCTTGAGAGAAGACTGCTACTTTCTAATTGTGGATAACTTTCTTCAACTCTAGAAAAATAGGATCATAATTTTTTTTGCCTTAATTTCCACCACTAACGAAGATTCTGAACCATTTTGAAAATTGACACCACCATCTGCCGAGTCCACAAGGCGAATCCCTAAATGAGCAAGCTTGTGAAAATTTCTAATTCAACTCTTTCTTTCCCTATTCAACATGAGCCATACCCACCCATGGATAACCTACTAAGGGAATCAGCCACAACATTTAGATTTACTCAGATGGTAAAGAACTCATGCCGTAATCCTTGAAAGTTCAAGTCATCTTCTCTACCCAAATTCAGGTTTTTCTGACTAAATATATATTGAAGGCTTTATGGTTAGTGAACACATCAACATGGACACCATACATATAATGTCTACAAATAATTAAGGAAAAAACTACCGCTTCTAGCTCAAGGTCATGCGTAGGATAATTCCTTTCATGAATTTTAAGCTACCTAGAAGCACAGGCGATGACTTTACCATGCTACATCAACACACACCCAAGGCAAACTCTGTAGGAATCACAATATACCACAAAACCATTCGTACCTCTAGTAGGGTCATAATTGAAGTAGAAGTGAGTCGAGTCTTTAACATCTGAAAGCTCTTCTCACAAGCGTTGGACCACTAAAATTTGACCTTCTTCTGAGTCAATCAGGTTAAAGGAGAAGAAATAGATGAAAATCCTTCTACAAACCTTCTATAATAACCAGCTAAATCCAAAAAGCTTCTAATGTCAGAGGGAGTGATGGGTCTAGGCCAGTTCTTCACTACTTCTATCTTCTAAACTTTGTAAATAATTGACTGTCCTTAAGAGTTTGCAGCACAATTCTCAAATGATCAGCATGCTCCTCCTCATTTCGAGAGTAGACAAGAATATCATTTATCAAGACAATGACGAGCATATCCAACTACTTCTTGAATACCCTATTCATCAAATCCGTAGAATCTGCATGAGCGTTTATTAGTCCAAAAGACATAACTATAAATTAATAGTGACCATATTGAGTTTTGAGGGTCATTTTTGGAATGTCACACTCTTTGAGTCTAAGTTGATGGTAGCCGGATCTGATGTCTATTTTATTGAAGCAACTAGCGCCCTAAAACTAATCGAACAAGTCATCGATCATGGGAATGACATTCTTATTCTTGATCATACTTTGTCCAGCTAATGGTAATCGATGGACATTCTGAAAGAATCATATTTCTTACGTATAAAAAGGATTGGAGCACCCCATGAAGAAGTACTAGGACTGATGAAACCCTTAACTAGAAGGTTCTTTAACAGTTCTTTCAACTCCTTAAGCTCAGCTGGACCCATTCTATAAGGAGGAAAATATCGGCTGCGTATTTGGAAAAAGGTCTATCCCAAAGTTGATCTCGCTCGGGAGATGTCGGGGAAAATCCTCTGGGAACACCTCTGAAAATTAACAAACGAGTGGAACTGATTAAAGAGTTGGGGTTTCAGACTTAAAATACCTCACTTGAACTAAGTGATATATGCAACCCTCACAAATCATCTTCCCAACCTTAAGGTAAGAGATAAAATGACCTATAGGCACTGTGGAACTAATCTTCCATTCTAAGATAGGTTCACCTGAAAATTGGAATCCTATTACTTTGGTACTACAGTTGACTGAGATATAATATGAATATAACCAATCCATGCCAAGGATGACATCAAAGTCTATAACACCCCAAAAGTCCCTTACATGAAACCCTAGACTTGAAATGAAAAACCGAAAAGAAACCAAAATTTTTTTGCCTTAGAACGACTCAATCAATGAGTCTTCGTCAGGACCAACAACCTGTCAGGAGAGTCATTGTTAGCCTCTGAAAATTTTCTCTCAGGTACCAATGAGGCATAGAATAACTTGTTGAATGATGTAACGTTCCATCCCGTCATCCGTACTAACCTAGTCTAGAAACTTGTCAAATCCTTCTCTAGAACCAATGAGCCAAATGATGAGTCATTGGAAGAAGCAATGACCTATCCTATGGAGCCATTAAAACAAATAAAAAAAATGCTAAAATCACCCCCAATGAAAACGTGTGCAAATAATGACTCATTATTTCAAATAACGGGTTGTTTTGTTCATCCGTCGGGGAAGATCCAGAATCTATTCAAAACTTCCTCCAATGACAACGAGTGTAACCAACTACCCGATCCCATCAAATGGGTCGTCGTTCCCATCCATTGGTCAAGTCTAGAAGCTGGATGTTCAGATTCAGGACCAACGACTATTTCCAACGAGTTGTGGTCACAACCAACGACTCGTTGTGTGACCCGTTGGATCCTGATGGGCAGTTTTCCAGACTTTTCTCTAGGGGGATTTTTTGTGACTTTTCACTATTTTACTTCCTAAACTACATCATTTTGGAAATATTTTCAAAGGATTTAGAGGGGTAAAAGATTCTTCTCCCTCATTCTCTACTTAGACCTTCAAAATATCATTGGTAGACTCTAGAGGTTTTCTCTCAAGCTAAGAACTAGGGCTTCTAATTCTCCTAAGGATTTTCAAGTTACTTCTCCTAAATTTCTCTCCAGATATGTGGGATTTCAACAAGGGTTATCCTTTCACCCTTGTGTCCTAAAAGCTTTCAAAAAACTTTGACAATCTCAGTTCTATAGAAAAATCATGTCTTAGAGTTTTCATTCAGTAGTGAGTTCCCTTATTACTTCAATGTTCTCAAGTCTCCTGTGATTTCTAGTATGTGATATTCATGGTTTTACAAATTCAATTACAAATGACACATTCATGACATATTTACATGATTCAAGTTCAGTTATATAAATATATATTGTACATCTATATGGCATTGAGTTTAGCATGAATTCATATTTCAGTCTTTGTGATTCTATCATGATTTCAGTATACAAATGTTGACAGAAATATCAATATTTTTCAGGTTCTTTAGTTTCTCAGAATGCTATCAGATAAAGTTTCTGGATTATCTTTAAGAACACTAGTCTTTGAGTTGTCAATAAATTATTAGTAAACTTATCAACTGGGATTAGTTCTTAGCACTGAATAGGTCCAGTGTTCAGCTAACCAAGGACCTAGAACTACGTGCCACCATAGGTTATAGCCTAAATGGGCATCAATTTTAGTGATCACACCGGCCATGCCTTTATACCCTGGAAAGATATATTGGATCCTATCGATGGGGCATATACATCAAACTTCACATTTAGTTCACGTAGTTATATTCGGTTAACAAGCTCTCCCATCATTATACAGTTACAATCTCAGTCACAATTACAGATTCAATTTTTTTAGTACATGTACATGACCCTTAAATAAGTTTTTACTGTACTTTATTATGTATCCTGTACATGACCCTTATTTTCTATTGGTGAATCCTCCTCTTCTGAGGAACGGAGTCTTCAATTTCTAGTATTTGTCATTCTCAGTTTTTTTGACATTAGAGTTAGCTTGGGGGTTTGCCCCAACAACTCATTAGTTTCCTTTAGAAGGCTTTCAAACAGAGTATGTTAGTTTTAACTCGAGTTCCAGTGTTTTATTAAATTTCAGTATCTTGTTAGATATTTTACACTTATAAAAGTATTTGGTTGTTGTTTATAAATACAGTAGTTCAGTCATAATGGAATTATGCCAAGCCATGGGTTAGCTTGGAGCCATTCATAGTTTCAAGCACCATGTTGCGTCTAGGGTATAGACTCGGGTTGTGACTAACTTGGTATTAGAGCATCAGGTTTAAAGTGTCCTAGGATGTCTGAAAGCCGCATCAAGTAGAGTCCTTTTCATGGGTGTGAAGTGTGCCACACCTATGAGGGGGAGGCTACGAGGCATTTTTAGAAAAATTCCCTTTTCTTCACGATTCTGATCATGCGTAGAGTTTTAGTCTGTAAAATATCCTCCTAACTCGTGCTTTACCATTTTCACTTAACTATTCCTACCAAAAGAGGAATTTGAAGGAGGAATGATAATGCTAACCAGCCAGCCCCACAAGCTCCAACAGCCCCTCAGGATGTCAGGTGTCACATGCAAAGTTCTGGGCTTCTATTTAAATGTTGGCTCAGGTGATAACCAACCAGGTCAACCAGCAGGTCGTCGTACCTACCAATACTAATGGGTCTACAGCTGCTGCTAGAGTCTGGGATTTTATTCAGATGAATCCCCTAGTATTTCATGGGTTTAAGGTAGATGAGGACCCACAGAAAGTCATTGACGAGGTTCAAAAGATCACCCAAATCATGGTTGTCACCTCGGTTGAATGTGCAGATTTGTCTGCTTATCAGTTAAAAGGTGTGGCTCAAATATGAGATAAGCAGTGGAAAGATGGAAGGTGGGATGGTGCAAGTCCAGAGTCAAGTGGCTTTCACTCCTAAGAAGTGGGAATAGGAGTCAATCGATGACGCCAAAGGGATATTAAATGAATGAAATTGGGATATGGATGGAATATAATGAAATAGAGCCACTTTGAGGTAGAGTGGGACCAGTTTGTGACTGTGTTTTTAGACAGATTCTTCCCTCAGGAGTTAAGTGATAGCACCCATGCCATCTCAATGTCATTAAAAGACATGGATAAAGATTTGGAAGTTCCATGGAATAAGAATTTTCAAGAGAAACTCAAATAGGTTGCAATTAGCTATTAAAAAGTGTCTTGTTATTGAAGAAGATCTAAAGCTCAATGAAGATATTTTCTTCAATTCATACATCTAACTGGAGGCCCAAATTAAAGTTCAAGAGGAGACGGAATGGAGCCCAAATCAATCCCCAATAGGAGAAAATATTGCAGTAATTTTTTATTAGTTTCTAGAATTATATTTAAGAGTTGTTTTTTTCTATGTTGACTTCCTAGAACTTTGCGTATGATAACTTTCTATGACATTTAATGTTTTGTTTTGATCTATGTTGACTACATTGATCTAAGTGTGGGCGGCCTTCTATGTCCCAGGGAATATAATTTCTTTAAAATTGAGTCTGGCCAGCCCCTTCTAGGATTCTATATAAAAGGGATTCTTTCTCTTCATTTTAACTAAGTTTAATTTAATATATTACTAGCAACCTTATAGATTGTGGAGACCTTTGTAGATTATCTTTGGGTTATCCCTATTTTGTTCTACTTCGAACCAAAGCTTGGATTTCTGTAATGGTAAGATTTCTTATTTGAGTTCCCTCCCCTCTCCCCCTTTCATCTTCAACTTCTCTCTTTCAATTGGTTCACTATTTCTTTTTCTTCTCTTTTTAAGAATAAATTCCTTCCCCATTTATAATATTCTAATTTTTTAGAGTCATTCATTGTCTCAAAATTCATTCTCAATGGCATCAATAAAGCTGATGGTTGGGTATTCTTATTGTAATACCTCGAAAGTGCCTAATGGAACCGGGAAAATATCATAGAACGGGTGACTTAATGACTCGTGGTATCAAACAACGGGTCATTGTATGTAGTCGCGAGGGGAGTCCTGGTGGCAAAGGGAGACAACGAATGATGTAACGACTGCTTAGAACAACGAAGCCACAGCAAGGGCCGTAGGAAGGGGCTGACCCCGGTAGTTGGGGAAATAATGGGTCACCCAACCAATTCTTTATGAGTAACAATGACTTTGCTCAGCCATTGTCTACATGGTCAAATTTCCTATGGACTTAACGGACGAAACACAACCCATTGGAGGAAACAATGAGTCATAGTGAGACTCGCAGACGGCTTAGAAATTTCGAGGGGCAAGCAACGATTGACTCAACGAGCCGTTGGACCAATGGACGCAGTCAGCCCTGTCTAGCCGTGGTTTAATTTTGAAAGCACGCGCCCGAGCAAGGCTTATGACGGGCCATACCACGCAGTCATCGTAGCTTCAAACGACTCGCGGTACGCCCGCTTGATCAATCTCGGCATCTTTTAGGGAAGTTTCATTAAGGGTATTTTCGACCTTTCCATGCAATAAGGCCCTAAGCTAACAGCCGTGTCATGTATTTTCGTGCATTTTAAGGTAATTTAAGTCCCTATTGCATAGGTCTTTCCTATGCATGCATATTAGGAGAAATTTTGGAGAGATCAAGCTATTCCTCAAGCTTTTCCCTATCAATTCATCCTTGGGAATTTAAGAACTTTAGAATCCGATCTTACCCAGAGTATAGGGTTACGAATGGGTGTTTCTGCCACATCCATGCCCATTCTCTAATAATTTATGGAAAATCTACTAAAACCTATTGGGATTTTACCAATTTTTGAAAATATAATGATTTGCAAATGGGTTGTTCTAAATTGTGATTTACATTATATTTTTATGAATTTTGATCGATTTATAACTATTTTGATTATATAATTGTTGGATTTCAAATTCTATCAAATTAAGCCTATCTAAGCATGATCTATGATAAATCTATTTGTGATCCTTGCTTCAATTGATAATATTTACAAGCCCAGCATGATTATGATTTGAAATATGACTTTATTCAATTACCCATCAAGATTTGGTACTCTTGAGCTATATGCATAATCTATAAGCATGTATGAAACCTATGATTTATGAATTATGTTCTGGCCGACTCACGGGCCTTGTTTCATGGCTAGTCTATGTATTTACAAGTATGTTTGTGGACATTGCGATTTAACTTGCCCATGAATTCATGTATGTTATACTATATACTATATATGTTTTTTTGGGAGTAGTATCGAACATCGAGTATGTTCGGGGCCTAGCATCTGCTCCGACTCATAAAACTACGTGGGTTATTGCCATGTTGGGACTCAGGACTGTCTCGCCCAATTGGCCCTTTTCATAGTGATATCACACTTTCATGGTCCTACCCTTGGCAAGGTACGAACACCCTCCCGACTAGGGTTACAAGCTCCAAGCCTATGTGTGCTCATATGGGGTATGTTGGTTAAGAGAGAATCTCCCACTGCTCATGATTTATGCATGTTTATGATTATATATGTTGGCTCAAGTAATGCTTATTATGGCTTCTCTCCCGGCGATTATTGGTACGATTGTACGAATGCTTTGAAAATTATGATATTTATGATATGTTATGTTATGATATTTATGATATGAGCATGATGTCCTATTCTTATGACGTTTTATGAGCTTTTATATATTTAAAATGTCAAGCTTTACTTACCCGTATACTGGTATAGTCTCACATACTGACCGCATACTTCTATGAAGTATCGCCTTATGATGTGTTTCTACTTCCGTGCTCATCCTCATATCTAGATCATCTCGAGTGTACTTTCAGCTTATTGGTGAGTCCTCATGTTTCGAGGGCCGTTGATAGATATTCATGCTATTTTATATTTCAATACTTTTCCGGGTTAGTCGATGTTGTCCCATCAACCCATCGTACGTAGTGAAGCTTTCAGACAATATGTAGTACCCAAATTTGTGTGTATGTCCGGGAGATTTCCTTCCGTTATGATATGTTACATTATGTTTACATTTCCTCTATGCCTTGTGATTAGTCTTTCTTATAATGATTGAAGTTAGATGTATGCTTATGCCATGGGTCACTTAAATTGTTCCTTATCCCGTGTTACGATCCGAAGTCTACGTTCGATTCGTACACTTATACTCACCCGATCTACTGATTTGAATCATAAAAACTATAAAAATTAATTAAAAAAAAAAAGTTACTATAGCATGAACAATAACTCAAAGAAAAAGTCAAAAAAATTATTTCTTCAAGTGATTAGTGACGTAAATAGTAGCTTCTAGTGTTCTTCACTTGTTCATGTTTTGTTCTATACTTTATCTTGTGATTTGGTGACTTTGATTTATTAAAAATCTGATCAATCTCTTGAAAATCTCATTTGATTTGAAAGTTCTTTGAATTTTTTCAACAAGAAACTCAAAAGTCAGCTGGGATTGTAAAGATCATTGTAGCTCCTTGGATCCAAAAAGCTCATTGAATATGTTCTTGATGTTCTTGAAAGTGTTTATACGCTATATTTAGTTTCCTATTATTCTCTTGCTAGATACTTCAAGTATTTGTTCAAACTTAGTGTAGTCTAGTGATTTGTGCGCATTTTTTATTCTATGTAAAAAAACTTTCCTTCTTTTCTCTTTATTTTAATTTTGTACTTCTTTGTTTTCAGTCCGTTATAGTTTTACTGTCCTTTTCTTTGTTTGACATAAACTCCATTCTTGAAGCAAATATTAGAACTTTCTTTGAAGCTTGAGTTGTTGGTTCATTAAAAAAACTTTGAGGAGCATCCTCTTGGAGTGGTAATATTTGAGGGAAAAAGCCTATTTGTGTGATATACGAGTGTTGACAAATATTACAAGATACATGTGAGAGAGTGCATGTGAGACAACTTTACTACTAACAATCTCTTATTATAAAGTATCTCTTCTACAGATTTTAAAAATAATTGGAACGAAGGAATGGATGATTATAGTGGGTATGATTGGGAGATCGATGCAAACAATGATGTAAGGGACATGTATGTGGTGCCTATGACAGAAATCACATCACTTTTATTTCATAAAAATCAATGCACATTTGTAATGAATATTGTAAGGACAAATCTCTTTCCTTATTACAATGAGATTAGTTATATTATTTCACGCTTATGTTTAGTTGGGAGTAATCATTAAATGGTACCGCAGCAGAAGATCAGTTGGGAGTAACCAAGAAAGTCAGATTTACACAGAGCAATAAGATTTCTTTTCAAACAATGGAAATAGTTATTCAATGGAAAAGCACAAAATTATAGAACTGCTTTGTCAACCTTAGTCTGGCTATTTTGCCTTGTTGAAAAATCAGCTTGTTCCTTGCAATCCATGAATGAGTCATCCTACACCTTCAAAGGAGTGAAGGTGGACAAGAGAGTGCTGGTGGGATCTCGACTTAACCTTTAAAGTATTCCCTCTTGTCACGCGAGTGACCCGGTCTCGATCCCCGAAACGGTGCCAAAACTGCCAGCCCCATCCTACGTGGTCATACAAGTAGTAAAGTGACTCGAAGAGCTCTGATGTCGAACTCACAGGACTTGACTAATTCAGTCAATATTCAAGTTCAAGTGTTAAGTTAACCTTCAAAGTGCGATTCTAGAGATTTTGGAAAATTGTAATTAAATCTAGGGGTGATCACAAAATAATCGGAAAAACAATAACAAGAAGCACCTAAGAGTTAAGGCTCCACAATCATGCAATGCTGTAATTCAAGATGTCTGGCATATTAAATTCAGCTTGTTGTCTCACAAGAAAGTTAATATGGTTTATGGTCTTTCGAGCCTCTAAACACACCAAACTAGTCCCACACCTAAATCATTGAGTGGGGATGTTGATGAACCCGCAAGTGTACGGTCGACATAAGTAATATAGTGGCTCTTTTTAAGAACTTGAATGTCGAACCCAAAAGGACTGGACTACGGGGTAAACCTTTTCAAGTGTTAATTTACTACAACCACAATGAAGGAAGACAACAACAAAGAAAAAGTTGTTTGTTTTGAGAAATATATTTTTGTTTCGCCACTAAGCTAATTATACAATTGAATCTTAACTATGTATAAGAGCCGGCCGAGGTTACTAAGAACATGTGAAGAAACAAAACTATCAATTTACGTGGTTTATCTTTTCCTCCGGTTGCTAGTCTAACTACTGCCTATGGATTAAAAACTCGTATTTAACCCAACTTAAGAATCATGAACCTTCCACCTACATTTTCGTGATAAGAAGGAATTCAAGTTCTAGCTATACGAAACCGGTTCCACACATGACTACCCTTTCGGGTATATTTCTATCCCGAAGGTAAATCAATTCCCAATTTCCAAACCAAGAAAATATCATATATCCTATTAATTCACAACTTTCCAATTCTTTTCCTCGTGAAACCGGATTTTTGGATTTACACTAACATTGGCCGAATTAATGTAGTAGGAACAAGAATTAAATAGGAACAATCATGGAAGAAAAGCAGGAAAGTAAAAACCAGCCATTCAATAAAATTACATTGCAACACAAAGTTCATAACTCAAAGAAGAAGGAGAATTAGCCACTCATTTGTGGATTAAACATCCTAAAACAAGTGCTAATCATACAAGCAATTGAAAGGAAGAGGAAAGGAGATAGAGAAGAACCTTAGAATTTTCGTCCTCAAAGTTGCCCTGTAACCCACGTTCTTGCTCCACCAAGTCAATATGTGAAAATAAACCTAGTGTGCTATTTATAATAGTAGAAATTTGTCCCGAATAATAGCAACGTGTCGTTCTGAAAGTGTAACGCTGAGCATTGCCTCTCCGGGTGGACATTACGTCAACGCTGAGGCTTTCTTCGAACGCTTCAAATCCGACTTCCCCGGCAAAGACTGCGTTGGTACGTGGGCACGCCGCCAGGGCAGCGGTGCACCAGGTCCATCGCGGTGCCACCCTGCCAGCACGCTGCCAACGCGGCAAAGGGCTGTCTTAGTGCCTGCCTGCCGGGCACGTTGCCGACGCGTTGAGCGGCCAAGCTTTGGGCCTCCTCTTTGCCGTCGCTTGCGTGTTTCTTCCGTCTCCAAGCCTCTACTTCACCAACTCACATGAATTTGTTCTCAAAAGTCATCAAAACCTACAAAACAAAGCTAATCATGTTGGTTAGCACTTATCTTCACTTTTATATAAAATCACATGAAAATGTATCAAATAGCTTAGAAAACACTACTCATTTAAGTTGTAAAACGTATAACGGGACCTATACATTTCCCGTGATCACAACCCCACACTTAAAATCTTGTTCGTCCTCGAACAACCTTTTTACATCTCATGTGAATAAAGGCTCACACATAGCTAATCTAGCACGATGATTCAAATTACTATTATGATGATTATTTAAGATACAAGCTAAAAATAGAGCATGCATGCTTTGATCAACGAAATGAAATACAACTATGTTAAGACTTCTCAACCTCAAGAGTCGACTCTCAATTTTAGCAAACTCATGCCAATCAACTGATTAAGAAACCCCACATGAATTTTATCCTTCATTAAACATGTGCCCTCACGGAAAGAGAAAGCACCATCACACGCAAAACAATTTTTACATCACAACGTGTGTGGGAACATAAATCAAATTTCACTACTCACAAAGAATTCACATGCACCATGTAATGACCTATAAGCTTGCCCTTAGTGTTGTACTCCACTAATTTGAGGATGTGCGAATGTAAGATCAATTAGGAATTTTTAGGTTGTAATGTAACTCAAAAAGTGTGTAGGTACTATTGTGATCAGTAATAGTGACTATCTTCCCTAAGCGCTTTCAATACATCACTCCTTCATTGTGAACTTCCCTTCCCTTATTTCGCCCTTTATCTCAGGATTTATTTCCTCTCTTTTTGCTCATTTCTTGTGTACTTTTAGCTCATTAGTAAGGAGTTGTATAAATAAATTTTTTTTACTGTCTTTTCTTGCTCCTTAATAATGATTAATCATTTTCACACAAGTGCACCTTCGACCTTTTCTCAACTTCTACAACTTGCTACTTTTCATTTCTTTTCATTCTCCTCACTCCTTTGCTCTTTTCGCATTTTTCTTCTTCAAGCGCTTAGGAGCTTTGGGGTCAAATTCAAGGTTAATGAACGAAATAGGGTTAGGCTTATATTGCAGCCATCAAAGAATAGACTCAAGGCTCAACGGCTCACTAGGATTAATATTTCAAGGCAGTAAAACGAGGGACAAAGATTAGGTTCATTCAAAGAAATGCCTAAATCATCTCCTACAATTTTACATCCTTCATTTCGTTTTATAAACACACCAGGCAAGTTCTAGACATTCCACAATAACAATGTAATACTCAAAACCTTACACTCATTGCACATGCTCAATTCAAGACACATTCAATGATCTACTCGCCTAATCACAAGAATTTAAAATTAAGCTTCAATCATATCGAATCCAATTCAAGAGCCAAGGTGTCTCAAACAAAGCTACACATTTACATGCTTTAATACTAAACATAGTTGCATCTCACAATCATTCATAACACATAAAAAGAATATCAAGCATCCATTAGCTATGAGTTTACAAAAAGAACAAAAACCTATTGACTAATTTTCCTCAAGACGGTCGTCATCCATCCATCTTCACGCCTCTAACTACGAATTAAAACATTATATACGCACAACGAAAATAAAAATAAATATTTTTATTCTTCTCTGGCCAGCGACCCCCCGCCTAGTGAACCGACAAGAAAACCAACGGTGATGAATTCATGCTTGACTCACAAAAATTTTCAAATTTCTCCAAATATTTTTTTTTTTTCACAAGCATTATATTCACCAAAAATTTTGTTAAGTTAATAAGAACCTAAATTTCCTGTTCCTCACCACCCCCACACTTAAATTCGCGCTATGTCCTCATAGCATCAAATTAACCTTTCCAAGAGGGTGAGAAATACCCCTGAGGCCTTTTAGGCCTAGCCAACAAAGATGCTTCTCGTTCAAATTTGCATAAGTAAGTGTTCACCCCACACTTTTTCTCTTCCACGCTTGTTAGCTTCCCTCCTTCACGGGTATCGACTTCCCTCCATCTGTGCTTAACTTTCGACCAAAACAACAAAAGATGAAAATAAATAAAATCAATAAAAGTGTAAGAAATTAAAATGGTACCCGTGGTACCCTTGGGTTGCCTCCCAAGCAGCGCCTAATTCTTAATCGTCGCGGCATGACGTATTGCGTTTCACCGCTTTTTCCTCCACCTGAGGATATGAATCTCACCCTAATTTCTTTCTTAATTTCCTCTTATGCTCCCGGGGTGGTGGTGAAAAAATTGTAAGGACCAAGCAATAGATGTCGCCTTTGATGTTTATTGGTCCTTAAGTAAGGGGAAGTCATTTTTGTCTATTATAATCATCAAATTTCAAAATGTGCGGGGGCTTGTCCTTCCTCTAGACATTTCTCTACAAGCTTGGAAGACTCTATTTCAATGTCGTCCACCAAACTCAAGGTAGAGAAATGCTTCGAGTGAGGTCCATAATGCACCTTGGTTTTTGAAACTGTAATGCAATTCCACCCCCTTACTCGTATACCTCTTCTCCGCATCAACATCATCTCTCTAGTAGTGTCAAATGGGGTATACTCTATCTCTTCTTCCTCCCCGAATGGATTCTACAAGTATGAGCTCCTCACGGGACACTCAAGGTTCTAAATGGCTTCATTTGAAAATTCACCCTTTCTTCCTCTTGTAGTTCCTCTGAATATCGCCTACAACCGTTACCTGCAATTCGCCACAAGCTTCAGCCTCAAAGAATCATCATCTCCGTGAATTTAAAGCCATCCTTTTTAGCGCTTCATTCTCTCGAAGCATGAATTCTCAGCTGCTTCCATCACTCTCCCTGCTTGAGTTTCGTTTGCTCAAGATCCGTTTAGCATGTCTTCTAATCGAGCTTACGCCCCAAGTCTCATTTTCATCATGCCTATTTCAGCAAAAACCAAATGTATGATCATAAGAGGGGTTCGGGGAATGGAGTATGCATTCGGACAGCCATCCCAATGGCCATCTTGACCACCACATATGTTACACGTGTTATAGTACTGCCACAAGTGGTGTCCTCCGAAATTACGACAAGACTCATCAAAGTATGAGTATTCACCATCTAAACCATTTATGTTCCAAGATGTCATGTCAAGAAGGGTATTCCAGAAACAATCAAAAATATATATTTTTTTTTTTTTTCTTTTTTAAAATAAAAATAAAATTAAAAAACGTTGTCAACGCTTGTATAGAATTCGTTAACTAACACTTAAGAAAAAATTTTACCGATTGCCAATCCCCGACAACAGCGCCAAAACTTGATGAACCCGCAAGTGTACTGTCGTACAAGGCCATAGTGGCTCTTTAAGAACCGGAATGTCAACCTAAAAAGGACTGGACTAGGGGAAACCTTTTCAAGTGTTAATTTACTACAACCACAACAAAGAAGACAACAAAGGTAAAGAAAAGTTGTTTGTTTTGAGAAATATAATTTTTATACTACACTAAGCCAATTATACAATTGAATCTTTAACTATACAGAGCGCAAGGAGGTTACGGGCGAACATGTAAAGAAACAAACTATCAATTTACGTGGTTTATCTTTCCTCCGGTTGCTGGGGTCGGAATCCATCGCCTATGGATTAAAACTCTCGTATTTAACCCAACTTAAGAATCATGAACCTTTCCACCTACATTTTCGTGTGTGATAAGAAGGAATTCAAGTTCTAGCTATACTAAACCGGTTCCACACATGACTACGACTTTCGCAGTATTTATCCCAAGGTAAATCAATTCCCAATTCTCCCAAACCAAGAAAAGATCATATCCTATTAATTCACAACTTTCCACTTTTATCTCTCTAGTGAAACCGACTTTTTGGATTTACACTCAACATTGGCCAGACATTAATGTAGTAGGAACAAGAATTAAATAGAACAACCATGGAAGAAAAGAGAAAGTAAACCAGCGATTCAATAATTACATTGCAACACAAAGTTCATAACCTCAGCAAGAAGGAGAATTAGCCACTCATTTGTGGATTAAACATCCTAAAACAAGTGTTAATCATACAACCAATTGAAAGGAAGAAGAAAGAGATAGAGAAGAACCCTAGAATTTTCGTCCTCAAAGCTGCCTCGTAACCCACGGTTTGCCCACCAAGTCGAATATGTGAAAATAAAACTCTAAGTGTGCTATTTATAATAGTAGAAATTTGTCCTTGAATAATAAGCAACGTGTCACGGAGTGTAACGCGGAGCATTGCCTCCATGACACGGCCCGAACGCGGAGGCTTTCCTCGAAATCGCCCGCCGAAAGTCAACTCCGGGCAAAGACTCCGGGCCGCGTTGGCAGCGTGGCACGCCAA
Organism: Datura stramonium; assembly: GCA_018107945.1. Lineage (NCBI taxonomy): Eukaryota > Viridiplantae > Streptophyta > Magnoliopsida > Solanales > Solanaceae > Datura > Datura stramonium. The sequence goes on from JACEIK010002630.1 coordinate 79,286, forward strand.
GCAGGCAGCGCGTTGCACCAGGTCCATCATGTGCCACTTCGCGTGGCACGTTGCCAACGCGCAGGGGCTGTCTTGCAGCCCGCTCTGCCGGGCACGTTGCCGACGCGCAGCGGGCTGTTTTGGGCCTCCTTGCCGACGTTTGCGTGTTAGTTCCGTCTCCAAGCCTCTACTTCACCAACTTATGAATTTGCTCCTCAAAAGTCATCAAAAACCTACAAAACAAAGCTAATCATGTTGGTTAGCACTTATCTTCACTTTTATATAAAATCACATGAAAATGTATCAAATAGCTTAGAAAACACGACTCATTTAAGTTAAAAACGTATCAATATGACCTATTATTTCCCGTGATCGATGTGACATCCTAATTTGTGAGCAATCAACAATGTGGAGTGGTTTAGGGCTTATGCTCTCGATTATGGACTTTCATACTCTAATCATTTAACCTAACTTAGCTTCACAACTACTTTATGAGCGGTGATGTGATAATTCTAAATTGGTGTCTAGCTATCGTCCTGTTTAATTAACCAAGCAACGCAAATTAGGTATAATTTCTATCCTAACCGTGAATCCTATCGTAAAGACAAGAACTTGCTCCCCGCATTCTTTTCGTTTCTACCTAGGGTTACTTCTTTCGAAGTTTTTGCATAAGCTAACAAGTTGTCATGGTGATCAAACATAAAACAACCAACAATTAAGAATGCAAGATAAAAACAACAACTAAAACTCGAACCCAAATGAACAAGAAATTACTTTCATATCATGTGGCCTCAACCCTAGTGAAGGGTTTTATCCACTCATGTTCGTACTATTACTCAAAAACATATTTAAAGTAAAGTATTTACAAGAATGGTAAAAAGAGAATGAAAGTTTGCGAACCTTTCTAGGTAGAGCTTCCTCGTTCCTCCCTTCGCCAGCCTTTCTCGTTTCTCCAAAATATTTCGGGATAAATGATTTTAGAAGCTAAGATTTTATTTATACTTATTGAAATTTTGCAAAATTTTTTGGACATGGAACAGCTCACATGCTACCTATCAAAATATCAACTTTGTGGCACGGAGGCACGTTGCATAAACCATCGGTTTAGGGATTCTCGCATGTCTTGCAAGGCACTCCGCATGCCACCCGGCAGGGGCGACTAGTCGTGCTCACACCCGCTGTGCATGTTGCACGCGCAGGGAATCACCTGTAAGCATCTCTCGCACATGAATTTGGGGCGCAGCACACGCATAGCGTGGCACGCCGCTTCGGCGCAGCCAACCTACTTCTTGTGTTGCCTTATACGACTCTTTGCACTTTGTTCCAAGCTTCCTCCTTGAGCCTTAACCATCATATTTATCCTCCTAAGAATTTTACACCTACAAAACAAAGGCTAATCATATTGGTTAGTTATGGCACAAAATTAAACATAAATATATGAGAATTCGTAATTATATATTAACAAAATGACTAAATTAAGATATAAAATAGTACTTGACACGTAATTATGCTCAAGATCACTACCCTATACTTTCTAAAGTCTTGTTCATCCTCGAACAACTCTATTACATATCATACACACAAAGGACTCGCCGCACCAATTGAAGCAAAACAACCAGATAAGGCTACCGCGATTGTCTCATAGCAAGTTTAAGATAGCGCATGCAATATATACCCACTGAAATCACATACAACTAAGTCAAGACTTCCTAACCTCAAGAATTGACTCCCAAACCTAGCAAATTCATGCAAATTAACCAATCAAGAAATTCGAAATGAATTTTATCCTTCATCGAACATGTGCCCTCACAACAAGAGAGATACCCATTTTTCACTCCAAGTTTTCAAATTGTAACATGTCTAGGTATATAAATAAAAATTCATCTTACTCTCATAAAGAATTCACATGCAACATGTATTGACCCATAAGCTTGCCTTTAGTATTTCATTAATTGGAATATTGACAAGTAAGATCATGTAGGGACTTATCGGGTTGTAATGTAAGCTAAAGGACGGGTAGGTACCATTCTCGCCATTAGTGACTATCTTCCCTAAGATCTTTTAATACATCACAATTTCATTATGGGCATCTCTTCTTTACTTCACCTTTTATTCCTTTCACTCATCAATTTCCTTTTTTCCCCATTTCTTTAGGGCACAGAAGCTTATTGGTAAGGAGTACTTAAGCAATTTTTTCCTTCTTTTTTTTTTCTTACTCCCTACCATGTATGCATTTTCAAACAAGTATACCTCTACTCTTTTCTTCAACTCCTACAACCACTATTTTCCTCTTTTTTCAACTTCTCACTCCTTAAATCTTTTGCATTTTTCACTTAAGCGCTTAGAAGTTTGGATAAAATTCAAAGCTTATAGAAAGAAAGGGATTAGGTTTATTAGTGGCTAGCAAAGAATAGGCTAAAGGCTCCAACGTAATAACTAGGGATCAGATATTCATGTAGGTAAAACGAGAGATAAAAAGAAATTAGGCTCACTCAAAAATGCCTAAATCATCTCCTACAATTCCCATCCCTTCATTTCGTTTTTATATACACACCAGAAAAGTTCTAAACACCAATAATATGAAATATTCAAAAACCTTACACTCACAAAGACATGCTCAATTCAAGACAACTTCAAGACTCTTAACTCAGCTAATCACCAGAATTAAAAATTAAGCTTTAAGCACATAGATTCATATTCAAGAGCCTAGGTGTCTTAAATGAGTTATACAAAGCTAAGCAAAACATGCTTCTCAATTAACACCATCAGGCATCTAACAACCATGTATAACACTCAACCAAAATATCAAGCTATCAATCAATTAAGGGTTCAACAACAAAACCTACTGACTAATTATCCCTCAAGATGGTCATCATCTATCCAATACTCCAGAAAATCCCTAACTATGACTAAAACTGCTATGGCCGCATACGTAAAATTTATTTTTTGTTCAAAGTGCCCCCCTTTCGAAAAGAACCGAAAATGCGTGGATGAATTTTGCTCAACTTCAACTTTATCAACACACACATAAATTATGCTATGTACCCAAAATATTAATTACAATTAAAGCAAGGGTAGTGATATTTATTGAGGCCTCTAGCTCCAAGCAATAATAGTTTTTCTGCATTTTTGAACACGTGGGTCATCGACCCTCACTCATCATTTGTCATGCTCCTTAGCTTTTGCTTCTATGGGTACCAGACTCGCTTTTTCCTGTGCTTACCACAAAAACAAAACAAAAAGTGAAAAATAACCCAAAATCAAAACTAAAGAAAAATAAAATTGTACATGTGGTACCCTTGGGTTGCCTCCAAGCAAGTGTTCACTTTACGCCGCAGCACGACACATCAAGTTCGACCAATTTTCCTTCCACTTTGAGGATAGCGAATTCACCCTAATTTCTTTTATAATTTCCTATTATAATCTAGGGGTGGTGAAATTTAAGGGACCAAACAAGAGATCTTGCCTCTTTACTTATTGGCCCTTAAGTAAGTGGAGTGTCGTTTCTATCTTTTGACTCAGCAAATTTCAGAATATACGGGGCCTATTCCCACCTATACCTTTCTCTATAAGCTTAGAAGACCTTCATTTCTAAGTTGTCAACCAAATAAATGTCAAGAAATGCTTTGAGTGGGCTAGGCACACATCTAGAGTTAAGGCCTCGACAATCATGCAATGCTCAAATTCACAATGGTTCAAGTGTATGAAATTCATTTGTTGTCTTACAGAAAGTTAACATGCAATGTTCATGGTCTTTCGATCCTCTAAAACGCAACAAAACTAGTATCATACCTACATCGCTGAGCGAAATGTATCTAATCTCTGTGAGCAATCAACAATGTGGATGTGGTTTACTTTATTTATGCCCTTGATTATGGACTTTCATACCTCTAATCATTTAACATAACTTAGCTTCAAAACTACTTCTATGAGCGGTGATGTGATAATTCTAAGTCGGTGTCTAGCAATCGTCCCATTTAATTAACCAAGCAAGGCAAATTAGGTATAATTTATATCCTAACCAATTGTAACATAAAGATAAACCCTCCCATTCTTTGTTCTAACCTAGGGTTACTCTTTCAAGCTTTTGCCTAAACTTAACAAGTTTGTTTCATGAGACTAAGCATAAACAACCAATAATTAAGAAATGCAAGACAAAAACAACAACTAAACTTGAACCCAAAATGAATTCAAGCAATTACATTCATATCATGTGGCCTCAACCCTAGAGGAAGGGTTTTAGCCACTCATGTTCGTACAATTAACAAAACATATTTAAAGTAAAAGTACTTACAAGAATGCTAAAAGAGAATGAAAGCAGGAACCCTAGGTACAGCTCTGCGTTTCCTTCGCTTCTTTCCGTTTCTCCAATAATATTTCGTGATAAATAATTTTAGAAGCTAAGGATTTAATTTATACTTACGAAATTTTGCAATAATTAAGACATGGAACAGCTCCAGTTACGCCGCCTATCGCGCAACATCATCTCCGTGGCACGGAGGAATCATGTAGAACCACTGGTTTGGGGCTTCTTGGCATGTCTTGTACGAGGCACCCGTGCACCGCTAGGGCATGTCACACCGCTAGTCGCACTCTTGGCGCTACCGTGGCACGCTCTATCGCGGTGCAGGTATCAAGGCGCAAGATTTCTCACGTGCGCAACTTGGGAAGTGGTATGGCATTGGGTGGACACATGCATAGCGTGGCACCCCGTTGGCGCGCGCCCCGCTTGTGTTGCCTCGTGCGACTCTTTTGGTAATTTGTTTCGAGCTTCCTCCTTAGCCTTAACCATCATATTTAGTCCCTCCTAAGCATTTTACACCTACAAAACAAAGGCTAATCATGTTGGTTAGTTCTGGCACACAATTAAACATAAATACATGAAAATGTAATCATATACATTAACAAACACACTAAATTAAGAGATATAAAATAGTACTTGGGCAATTTTAATTATGTCCAAGATCGAAATACAAGGATGAGGTTTGGTGTGATATAGTTCCCTTCGTCACATGTCATATCTTAATGGAAGGACAAGGTCTCTATAGAAAAGCTTCATATGATCTAGGAAAAGCAATAGGTACTCCTTGGTAAAAGATGATGGAAAAAGAGTGTCCTTGTTTCTTGGCACATATGGAGATCTAAGAAGATCAACACTATAACAAGAGCAACAAAGGTGTTTGAAAAGGAAAAAGAATGCAAGAGGGAAACAACAACAGGTTTAAGAAGCCAAAAATTAGAGTTGACCTTAGAAGTCCTCCAAGGGATAAAAGAGGGATTCTTGGAAAGTACATAGAAACTAGTGCAATTGACAAACTTCTCCACACCAAATAAAAATACGGAGAGAGACAAAAGAAAGAGAGAAGTAAGGGCGAGCAACTTGACAATTCAAGAGAGGAAAAAGGAGAGAAAGTGATGGAGTGAAGAGAGTGGGAGTTGTCAAAAAATAAGAATGAGTGGACAAAATTGAGTGATGTGTGTTTGAGAGGTAAAATAGCGAGTGAAATCAAAGGTACTTGGAGTGATGAAGAAAAAGAAGAGATTAAAAGAATAGAGTGTATAAGTGTGAGAATTCTTGTTAAAAGCTCTAACCAATTAACTCATTCTTTTTTCTAGTGTTTCGTTCCAAACAAAAAAATAATGAAGATGAATCACCTTGAAAAATTGGAACAACAATTTCATGAAGTAGGGAAATTCACTTAAAGAAGATTTGGAAAGTGTAAAAGCCAATGATTATGGAAGCAATTAGCAAGTTGAAGACAAGTTTGACCTTGATTATTCCTGGTAAGACCATATTGGATGATCTATTTGTTTCAAACGAAACTAGAATGGTAACACAAATTAATGTGGCCAAAGTTTTAAGTGAAGATATAACTCAAAGTGGGAGTGATCCTTTCCTTTTTGATTATGTTTCTCATGTGAGCAATTTGTCACAATGTGATGAAAGAGTGGTGCAGGATAACTTGGTGTTAATTCTGAATCCAAAGGAATTTGAGAGAGAATAAATCTTGTTCACATTCCCATTTTCTAAATCTTTCTTGTTTTAGTATCACTTCTTAATCCATGCGTAAATTTTAGAAAGAAACTTTTGTAAAGAGGATGATAGTATCATTTGAAGAAAAACTAATATTGGCCAAGATTTTAAAGTTTACAATAACTCATTGTAGGAATAAATTGGAGAAGACATACAGCGTTCTCTAATCCCTTTATGGTTTGAGAATATCACCGAAAAATTGCTAATGAAGGCAATGAGAGACATGAAACATTTGAAGCCATAAATATTGAGAATATTGATCTAAATGAAGAATATAACAGTCAAGTGTAGAGAAGTGAAAGTGCTCACGTGCTGCTAACTTCATAATATCTTTATCTTGTTTTGAAGATTCCTTTTACTGTGTTCAATCCAAGCCATTTCTCAAAAGCATTGCTTTTGATCCATATATTGGTCATGGTATATCCAATGGTGAGATTAAGTTGTTTCTAACAAGAGCAAATATGCAGTTGTTTGGTATTCATGCTTTGGTCTAGCTAATGACCTTTCTACGTTTAAATATGAGTTTATGAATTGTGTTTTAACCCATGTGGGTAATTACAGATTTTTGCTTAAAATGATGTTGTGCTTGGATATTTAAAAGGGTGGTTGTGCATGAAATAACTAAATGGGTTAAGTTGGTGCACGGACACTACCCGGCGTTACTTTTACCAAATGCTTTCTCTACTCTCTTTGTTTACCTCCTACTAATTTTGTTAATCTGTTGGTTGTAGGTATTGGTCAAGCTTGAGGACAAATCTTCTTTCATGGGGAGAATGATAGCAACCAATGAGGCTCAAATCCAATGAAGGTGCATATATATATCAATGTCAAGATTCGAGGACGACCTTCTTAAGAAAGGAGAATGATAGCATCCATGGAATCTCAAGTGAGTCAGCTAGTGCCATGATACGCTGCATTTGAAAGATCCATCTAATAAGAAATTTCAAGACAAACTCAAATGAACTGCAATTAGCTACGTGCGTCTTGTGATGGAAGAAAATCTCAAACCCAATGAAGATATTTTCTTCAAGTCATACATCTAGTTGGAGGCCCAAATTAAAAGTTTAAGAGGAGATAGAATGGGCTCAAATCGCCCCCCAATGGGAGAAAATATTGCAGTAACTTTTTATTAGTTTCTAGGAATTATATATTTAAGAGTTATTTATTCTATGGCCACTCAGGACTTTGTATCTCTGGAAGCTTTCTATGCCATTTAATAGTTTATTTTAATATATGTTGACTACATTGGTCTAAGTGTGGGCGCCTTTCATGTCTCTCTAGGGAATATAATTTCTTAATTGAGTCTTTGACCGCCCCTTCACGATTCTATATAAAAGGGGTTCTTTCTTCATTATAACTAAGTTTGATTTAATATATTCGTAGCAACCTTGTGGCTTGTTGAGACCTTTGTAGGTTCTCTTGGGTTATGCCTTGTTCTACTTTGGACCATAGCTTTGGATTTCTTTAATGGTAAGATTCCTTATTTGAGTTCCCTCCCCTTTTTCTTCTTATACTTCTTCTAAAATGATTCACTATTTTTTTGTTTCTTCTCTTTTCAAGAATTAATTCTTCCCTTTCTAATCTTCTAATTTTTAGAGTCTTACGTTGTCCGTGTCGTTATCACCACATCGATACCGAACATTCAGTGCTCTGTGAGCACTAATGGTGTTGGGTGATTTCGTTTCTTCATTCGATAGTTTTCAGGGGATGCATTTCTTTCATAAAATGCATATAGCATGAGTTAGACTGCAAATAGAGTTGGAATTTGTCGCACGATACTAAACATGAAATAAAGGAAGTGTTTCTAAGAACGCGCCACTGTTTCTTCTCCCTCATAAGTGTGGCGCACTTCACACCCACGAAAAGACTCTACTTAATGCACTTTCACACACCCTAGGATACTTTAAAGCTAACGCTCTAATACCAAGTTTGTCACGACCTAAGTCTGCACCCTGGAAGTGACACATTACTTAGAACCACGTGAAGATCCCAAGATAACCCATGGTACTAGTATGACACTAATCACATACCGAAATAATTAAAAAGTTAAGCAAATATATTAATCATATAATTGAATAAGTCTAAATTTAAAAGTAAATGTTTTTAATCTGAAAAAGTATTAAGAATTGACCAAACTCAATATCTATATATGTTTGAAAAGCCTCAGACAAAATGGTCAAAGAGATAGGTCCCCAACTAGCTCTAAATACCGAAACTAAAATAAATAACTGAAATATAACTAAACTCTAGTCCTTGGATGATGGGACCGCCACTCATAAAGATGATAAGGTATTGGAGTGTGTATAACGGTGGGCTGAGTTTGAGCACCAAAGCCTATATCTAAAATGATATAGCATAAGACTATGTGTCGCACTTGAATGTACTCGAGTATGCGAGATATATAAACATGAGTGAAGTAGAAAACTTAGCAGAAAATTAAAATCATGTTGTACTCAGAAATTTTTGGAAGTAACATAAGCCGATGTATAATGACCCAAGAGTAAAACATGTATATAGAGCTAATGTCATGACCTACATAGACCCCATATGTGATACTATGATCTAAAACTACGAATGGTCCTGGGTGCCAACACATGGTACTTGCATCACATAAGCATAAGCATACACTAAGCATACTTAAAACATGGGTTTTGCATGAACCGGCTTAATATAGCACGATAGATTCATAAATTGCTTGGCATATGTAAACTAGCCACAAAACAATGCTGCAATACAACCATGATATATAAACTGAGATCCAAGTGATATATAATTATAAATCAATCAGTAACTTGAAAATATAGATTCATGAAGAGTTATTCATTGAAATCATGTAATTATAATCATAAAAACATAAATACAATAGAATAATGAGAAAATAAATTTCATAAGAGAGCATGGAGTTTTTAATCAAAAAGGGCCTAGCCTGAGAAATTCATGAAAATTATAGTTGGAGACATGAAGGAATTAGAATAATGTAATTGAGCTTGGGATTGGGCATCCTATCTCATGACCCCACATACCTCGGGCTTTGGCATTTTTTGTTTAGTCTTGAGACCCAAGAGAGTTGAGAAGAAGAACCCTTGCTGCTTGAGAGATGTTTGATTCACCCACGGTGTTTTTGAGAGAAATGAGAGTTTAGACTAAGTAAAACCCTATAATACACCCTTTAGGGTGCCTCCAAAAAGATCTAGTTGGAGTTCAAAGAATAAAAATTACTTGATGCCCTTATGAAAACAAGCTGAAAACCGAGCGCCGTGCCTTCACGAGTCGTACCACGAATCATGGTGACATACCACGAGTCATGGTGTGCAATTCGTGGCTTCTGGGTGAATTAAAATCATGCTAAAACTCTTATCATAGACAATTACTACGAGTGGTACCATGACTCGTGGTGTCTAGGCTTGTCCTTTGCTTGTCAAACCTGATATTGCTTCACTAAACTCAAGCCATAACTTTTTACTCCGAACTCGATTGACACAAGGTTAGATGAGTTGGAAAGAAGACATAAAGGCTTCAATTTGATGTGCTGGATCACCCATTAAAACTTTGTAAAATAGAAGTTATGATAGTTTAAAGTTGACCCTTGTAAGACTTATTTGAAGACTTAATCAGTAGAAAAGCTCTCAACTCACCCAAGTTATGCTAGAGATTCCTTATGACCTTAATTTGTATCCAATGCACTTTCCATACTTAATAATTGATATTAACACCTTGTTTCCATAAAATTCGCCTAGTTCAGGTCTATCCACATACCTAAAACAATTTCAAACTTAGCCCAAAAGTTCGAGGAGTTATAATATCTAACTCAATAACTAAAACAAGGATTCATGCCATCATACCACAAACCATTTTCTCGATTCCATCTCACGAGTCTTGGTATGGCTCTTAATCACTTTATCACAAGTCGTACTAAGACTATTACTAAGGAAAAGTTTCTATTTTTGTACTAGTTCATACCCATATCTAGGTTTAGTCTTAGGAATTTTTAGGGTGTTACATTATTTTTCTTTGCAATATTTATCCCTAATGGAGACTATATAAGATGAACAGATAGGAGCTACAATCCCAAAATTGAATCCTATAGACTGAATACCAATGGAGTGATTGACTCCGAATCGAGATACATATACTAAACTAAACTCATGAAACATACATACATACAAAAACATGGAGTAACCGAGAGACATGAAACCGACAACATGGGCGTAGGAGTGTTCCTAGTACCTCAACCGAAATCAACTAGAAGGGAAAATATGTGGGTATTTGGCTATCATATCTGCTTCAGCTTCACGCTTATCTCCTTCAACTAACTAATTTCTCCATAAATCCTTCACGAAAGCTGCTACCTCTTATTCAACTTGCAAACCTCGACTAAGAAAATCTCAACCGGAACCTCCTTATAAGGAGACTATCCTTCACTCCAAGGCTTTCTACCTGGGCATACTAGTGGCTGGATCGCCAATGCACTTCTTCAACAAGGACACATGGAGAACTAAATGTACCAAAGATAACTCCGCAGGCAACTCTAACTCATAGGCCATATTGCAATGCGCCTGTAATTTTATAAAGATCTACATATCGTGGACTAAGCTCTCTTTTTGCCAAACCTCATAACCCCTTCACGGGTAACACCCTTAAAAATACACAATCATCAACCGCAAACCCCAAGCTCTCCTCCTACCATCCGCATATGATTTCGATGCCCTAAGCTATTTTCAGCCATTCTCTCGATAAGTCAACTTTTTCCATGGCCTCATGAACTAATCTGCCCTATCAACGATCCTCACTCTACCAAACCATCCAATAGGAGACCTACGTGCCCGCACATAAAGAGCCTCAAACGGAGCCATCTGAATGTTGGAGTGGTAGCTTTTGTTGTAGGGAAACTCAATGAGGGAAGGTCATCCCAACTACCATTGGAATCAATGGTCCGCTGCCCGGCACCGTCTATGGGTGAACAACTATGCTAAGCTTGACCCGAATACCAAGGTCCTTTTGAAATGACTTCAAAACTATGAAGTTAATTAAGTACTCCTATATGAAATGATGGAAAACGGGACCCCATGCAACCTGACTAACTTCCCTAGGAAATATGTTGATTTAGTCATCTGGTTCATAATCACCCATATAGAATAATGTTGGTAGCATACAAGGTAAACCTATGATGAAGTCCATATTTATCTCTTCCAACTTCCAAATAGGAATATTGATTTCCTATAACATACCTCCAGATCTCTGATGCTCAATCTTCACCTGTGTCACGACCCGAACGTACACCCCGATAGTAGATACGGGACAAGGGACCCCGAGAGACCCCAAGTCGACCCATGACACATTCATATAACTAATTTTATTCAAATAAGCAGAATGATAATCATATAACATAGCAAAAACATAATTATGGCATAACATTAAGAAATACTGGGCGCGTACACAGAGGAGCACTACATACTTGTCTGAAAGCCTCTAATACATAAGATATGTTAGTGGGACAACATCCCCAACTAACCTGACAAAAATTGAACATAAACAACATGAAAGTCTATCAAATGGTCCTCGGAACATGAGGACTCACCAATAAGCTAAAAGCGTAAGCTGAGATGGACTAAGGATGGGGATGAGCCTGAGATCCGGACCCTGTACCATGAGACGATACAACATAGAAAGTATGTGGTCAGTACGTGGAATGAACTGAGTGTTCAAAGTAAGTAAAACAGACATTTAAAGTAAAACAATACTCATAAGTACATAAGAGAAGGACATCATGCATATATCTTAAACTTCGTAAGAAAACATAAGGCTCAAGAATTTCAAATCATTGGTAAAGCATTCATAAACATAATCATAAGTAAACTTGTCAAACATAACTTGAGCCAATAACATAAATATAGCAATGCATAAAACATGCGGAAAAATGGGAGGACTCTTCATAACTGACATCATCATGGTAGAGCCTTTCATGATGCCCCACTATCTCGCTCAAGTGGGCAGAGCCGACCCTGGCTTGCCAGGCAAGGGTCATGCATAAGGCGTGATATCACATTCGAGGGGATTATTATCAATACATAATATCATTTGGAAACCCACGGTGGCACATGGTTATGAGACACCGGCGTAGTCCTTTAAACACCGGGCTGCTCGGTGCTAGACACGGCTCCCAAAAATATGCATATAGGCTCATACACAAAATAATAACATCATGCATTAAAATTCATTGGCTAAGATATAACATTTATCATCATTGATACCCTTTAAAACATGCTTAGCCAAGAATCAAACCCCTTTTCATCGGCCAACATCATAACTCGTGGTCAGGCCCGTGGTCTCCTCACTCAGGCATTGCCAAACCATGCCGACCACGAGTCTCCTCATGACAAACCTCACGGGTCGTTCTGTGACCTGGTGTGAATCTTTAGTTTTTCTCCGTTTTTACTTCCAGGTCTAATATTTGGGTTCCCGGGGTATAACAACCTGTTGGCGATTTGGACACTTAGCCACAAATTCTGTAATATCATTCTTCATGCCATTCCACCAATAGACTTCCTGTAAATCATTGTACATCTTGGTGGAACCTGGATGGATAGAATATCGAGAGTTGTGAGCCTCTCTCAATTCATCTATGTATAGAATAATACATAGTCAGCCCTAATATCGAAGTACACCATCTTCCCCTTGGGAGAAAATCTCCACTATTTGATTTTGGACTACTTCCTTTAACTTGACCAAGATAGGATCCTCATCTTGCCTTGCATTAAACTTGTGACACCAATGAAGACTCTATACCATTTTGAACTACAACACCACCATTCGCTGAATCAATAAGGTGAACCCCCAAGCAAGCAAGCCTACGGACATCTTTCACCAATTCTTTCCTCCCATCCTTGACATAAGATACACTCCTTATGGACAACCTGCTAAGTGCATCTACCACTACATTGGCCTTTCCTGAATGATAAAGAACGCTCAAATCATAGTCCTTGAGAAGTTCAAGTTATCTACTTTGCCACAAATTTAAGTCCTTCTGAGTAAACACATACTGAAGGCTCTTGTGATCTACGAACACATCCATGTGCACCCCATATAAATAGTGCCTCCAAATCTTCAAGGCAAATACTATTGCTGCTAGCTCAAGGTTATATGACAGATAATTCTTCTCATGAGTCTTAAGCTGTCTCGAGGCATAAGCAATGACCTTCCCATGCTGCATCAACACATACCCAAGGCTAATCCTAGAGGTATCACAATATACTAAAAATCCATCCATACCTTTTGGCAGGGTCAAGATCAGAGCGAAAATACGTTGGGTCTTTAAATCCTGAAAAATCCTCTCACAAGAATCAAACCACTAAAATTTGATCTTCTTCTAAGTCAATCTGGTCAAAAGGTGCAGCGATGGATGAAATCCCTCTACAAACCTCTGGTAGTAACCAGCTAAACTTAAAAACTTCTAATGTCAGTAGGAGTGACGGGTGTAGGCTAGTTCGACACCTCATCTATATTTTGAGAGTCTACTTGAACACCCTCACTAGACAATACATGGCCATGAAATGCAATTGACTACAGCCAAAACTCATACTTGCTAAACTTAGCAAATAATTGCAGTCCTTAAGAGTCTGTAACAAAATCCTCAAATGAGCGGCATGCTCCTCCTCACTTTGAGAATACAAAAGGATATCATCTACGAAGATAATGATGAACATATACAAGTACTTATTGAACATCATGTTCATCAAATCTAAGAAAGTTGCAGGAGAATTCATTAGTCCAAAAGACATAGCTATAAACTCATAGTGACCATATTGAGTCCTGAAGGCTATCTTTAGAATGTAACACTCCCTAACTCTGAGCTGGTGATAGACGGATTTGAGGTTTATCTTTGAAAAGCATCTAGAATATTTAATCTGATCAAACAAGTCATCAATTCAAGGAGGGGATACTTATTGTTGATAACGAATTTGTTCAATTGGCGGTAGTCAATGCACATTCTGAGAGAATCATCCTTCTTTCGTACAAAGAGGACTGGAGCACCGCACGGGGACTTACTAGGCCTGATGAAACCTTATCTAAGAGATCCTTCAACTCCTTTAGCTCAACTGGAGCCATTCTATAAGGAGGGGCGGATATGGTTTATCTATTAGGCAGAAGGTCTATATCAAAGTAATCTTTCGCTCGGGAGGGACTCATGGTAGATCATCACGAAATACCGCTGGAAACTCACAAACCATTGGGACTGAGTGAAGAGTCGGGCTTTCAAACTTAGTATCCTTAACCTGGACTAAATGATATACACACCTTTTGGACATCATCTTCCTGGCCTTAAGATAGGAAACAAAGTGACCTACAAGCACTGCAGGACTACCCTTCTACACTAGGACTGGATCCCCCGGGAATCGAAATTCTACCATTCAGGTTCTATAATTGACTGAACCATAACATGAATACAACCAATCCATGCTGAATATAACATTGAAGTCCATCATGTCTAACTCTACTAGATCAGCTGAGGTGATTTGCTGAAAGACTGTAATTGGGTAATTTTTATATACCTGTCGTGCTAAGACTGAATCATCGACCGGAATAGAGACTGACAAAGGTTCTAAGAGGATTTTGAGACTGACACCAAAAACTAATCAATCAAAATAGTGATTGAGAAAGGTTCTGAGAGGATTTTGAGATAGACACCAAAACTGATAACATAGAGAGTTAAGAAGGATAATGTGGCCCCTGGATCTAGGAATGCATAAACATCAAGATGAAAAATTCATAACATACCAGTTACCATATTAGGTGAGCTCTCCTAGTCCTACCGAGATGAAAGTACATAGAAGTAGTTCTGGCGCTGCCCGCCACCACTAATAAAAGATGCGCCCGGCTGAGATGGGCAAGTTGCTGGAGCTGCTGAAGAGGTGGCTAGGGAACAACCTCATCGTCACCCTATATGGCTGATGGATAATCTCTAAGTCTATGTCTGGGATTTTCTCACTCAAAGAAAGCATCTGAACCAACTAAGCACTCTCCAGGGTGGTTCCTACCACACTTCTTGCAAGTTGGGAAAGTGCGTGATCCGAACATGCTTTCTTGAGTCTTAGTGCCAGGAGCTCTACCTCTCTAATCAACCTTAGACCTTGATAGAAAATTAGTTGATGACAGAGTTAGATCTGATGACCTCTGATGGGACAATGACTGATGCCCACCATCTAACCTCTATTGTGTGAACTTGAAGTTCCCTATCCTAGCCCTCTTGGTCTCGCTCTCCTTCTCCTTCAACTTTTCCTCCTCGATCTATTGAGCATGGATCATGAGTCGAGAGATATCCATATCGCTAATAAGCATAGCAGTCCTACACTCCTTGACCACGAAGTCTGAGACTCCCGATATAAACTTGCTAATGTGGGCCCTCGATTGATAGCCATCCCCAGAGCATACTTGGACAACTGGGTGAACTTCAAGGCATACTCCTGAAATGTCATGTTATTCTACTTTAGATTGATGAATTTTGCAAACTTTGCTTCCCTTAACTCTCGGGGAAAGAATCTGTCCAAAGGTCATCATGAACTCATCCCAATTGGCAAGAAATGCACCTTTCCTACAACCTCTCTTTCACTTTCTATACCAAATGTGAGCTATCCCCTTCAGTTAATATAGGAGGCCAACTTTGCACTCTCCTCTCTTGAAACCCCCATAATGAGTAATCTTCTAGATCTCCCTCAATAAACTTTTGTGGATCCTCATCTACCTTTGAACCATGAAACTCTGGAGGGTTTATCCTGGTGAAGTCTCACACTCTAGCTACCGCAACATCCACATTAGGGTTCACAGGTGCAACTTCCTGGTGGTTGACCTGAGCCACCATGGTATATTCCAACATTTGAAAAGAAGCCCTAAACATAGCATGAGTCACCTGCTCATTCAAAGGATCCACTAGAGCTGGTGGGGCTGGATAATTCCCATTGCCATTTCCATTGCAATTTCTCCTTCTGTTGGCTCTTCGGGGAGGCATTTATGCAAATATGTATAGCACGAGTTAGAAAAATAGAGAGAGTTGGACTTTGTCGCATGATATAGAACATGAAAGAAGAGAAATTTCCAAAAATGTCTCGTAGCCTCTTCCTCATAAGTATGGCGCGCTTCACACCCATAAAAAAGACTCTACTTAACGTGACTTTCAGACACCCTAGAACACAACTAAACCTGATAATCTGATACTATGTTTTTACGACACGAGTAGAGACCCTAGACACGAAACGAGACCTAGAAACCATGAATGGTCCCAAGATAACCCATGATACTTGCATAACATAAGAATACACTAAGTGGAAATAAATCATAAGGGTAAGCATAGGCGAAGTCTGAGATATCATAAAGTGTAAATGGAGACAACAAGTCAACACTACTGAGCAATTATACATCATAGTCTGAAAAGCTCTAAACATAAGATGAGCTAATGGGACAAGCCTCCAACTAGCTCTGCTAAGTCTGTAACTGAAAAGACATAAAAGGGACATAAACCAAAACTGATGTCCTCATCCTTTTCCTCTCAATGAAATATTCGAGATAAGAGTTGGACTATACTAGAGCAAGAGTGAAGCTAAAGACGGGGCTGACATTGGTCACTAGAACCTATATCATGATGATATAACACAAATGTATGAGATCAGTACTTTGAATATATTGAGTAGATAGGATAAGTAAAACATGAGAGTAAGGACAACATGATAAAAAGTCATGATCATGGTAGTCATAAAACTTAAGTTGTTCATCATATCTGAAGTATAATGACCCAAGGTTTTGAAAACAAAAGCATAAAGCTCATCATATTTGAAATCATAAGTAAAACTCATAATCTAATCAATGGGTCAAAATACACTATAAAATATGATATCATAAGTCCTGAACATGAAGAAACATGAAACATGAGAAAACATTGGGAGATTGTCATAACCGACACCATCATGAATGAGCACATGATGCCCAAATATCTTGCTCAAGTTGGAAAAGCTTTTCAAGGCTTTGCCAGGGCAAAGAACGATGAACTCGTGATATCACTCATGAGTCCATTCAGGCAGGGGAAATACTCTCTGGCAAGGACCCCCATCATACCTATGGTGGCACGTAGTTTTGTGACCTGGGTGCTGATAATGCTCAAAATCACACTTTCTGACAAAGTATGAAGTGGATGTTGTCAATAAAGAACCCAAAAAAGAGGTTGGGGTCGAGCTCACAGGGAATAAGATAAGATCTAGACTAATGTCGGTACTTAAACTTGTTGGTAAGTTATCTCCAAATTGGGGGGTTTTAAAAAAACAATATTAAAATAAGATCGTAATTATGGTCATGATCTAGATTTGCAAATAACTAGGGTAAGTGTTCCCTATGGGTTCATAACTACTTTGGGTATACACACGTGATCAGTCTCAATGCTTACTTATAGAACTGATTACTAGGGTTCATCCCTATCGAATGACTATACTTAATCACCGGGTTAGGTATCGTGAGCGATTTCTTTTTTAACCATTATAATTATGTTCCAAATTAACTTTTCTGCGATCACAGCTCAAGTCATATAATGATCATAAAAATCAAGACTTTGTTGTAATTCTCTTTTCCTAATCTCTACTTCTCTAGGTTTAAGCAAGTAAAGAATTCGGAAAAGTCCTAACTTTGCACACCGTTAAGAAAAGTTTAAGGATGAAAAGAATACAATACAAGCATTTAGAAATGGTTTTGAATCACTTTGTGTAACCCTATTTCGTTAATCCATCATGGTTCCCACAACCCTAGTTGCGGAGGTTTTAGCCTCTCATGATTGTGAGATTGTAATAACATTCATAGACAAACGCATATTTAAGTACTTACAACAATAATTGGAAGAAAACCTTCTTTGAATATCAATGAACAAACTCAAGAACAATTGATAAAATCAAGTGTTGATCCTAAGAATTACTCTCAAAAACTTGTTAATAATTCACAAATAAAACTTTTCTCAAGGTAATCACATGTCTACTATCTTCTCCCTATGTTATTCTGCTAAAATAAAATATAAAAGGTATTTATACAGACATCAGAAACCTTTTTCTAAGATAATAGGGAAATTTCTATATCTGGCACCAGCTCGACTTACGACTAATCATACAACCCGTAACAGGATTGTACAGGTCGTACCTGCCTCTCGTATATTCCTTGGCTACTACAGATTTGACTAACTGTTGGCAGCTGGTACGACTTGTACTATAGTCCTACGAGTCGTGCAATCCATCCGTGGGTTTGCCCTGAGAACTTTGACATCCTCTAAAGTTTTCTACGAATGTTGTGGTACGCCTCGTACCTTCCTCGTATGACTTGTACTTGCTTGTTGCATCTGGAGTTTTGACAAGTCTTTAAGAATCACTGAAGCTCCCAACAGCTCATGGTATGGGTCGTAAGTAGATGTTACGATCTGTGGGTTCCACCCGTACAAAGAGATTTCCTTGTACAATTTTTCTCTGAAGATTACCACGACTCCAGTTACGGCTCGTACCATCTTGGTACAGCTCGTACTGAGAGTCGTACTTTGCCTTCACCTTATTTCATCCTTCTGAGTTTTTCCATGAGTCTCAGTATGACTTGTATTGAGATTGGTAATTGGCTAATTTTATGCACTTTTATGCATCTTTTTCACATTTTTGCTCCAACACCTATTTTCCCTGAAAACAAAGTAAAAGCATCTCATATCCATATAAACATACCTAAGTCCATGTTATTTTCTCAGTTTTATGCATCAAACGTGTTGTATTCTCATAGCACATTAAAACCCTCAACTTAAAACTTTTGCATGTCCTCAGACAAAGAAAACAAAACACTAAAAACAACACTTAACTAGAAAATAAATCGAGGATACTATAGCCAACATCAATCTAAATTTGCACCATAAACTCAAACAACTTTTGACTCTTTTTCCCGTAAACCAAATCAGCATATGCACATCGAGAAAACACAAACCATGATAAAAAGGGATCAAGATGTATCACCTAGCTATTTAGAAAATAGTCAAGCTACCACAAATGATTTTCACATAGACAAATGGCAGAATCAAACACAAACCATGTACCCTCACAGCAAATGAAGTCCCCACTCATAGATATAGAAAAATATGAAACATGGGACTGAACAAGTAAGACTCTCATCCTCACAAAGAAGTTCCAAATACTGCACATCGGATACCATAGGCTTGCCCTTAGTTTCTCTACTTTGGCTCTTCAAATTGTCAGGGTAGGATCATTATAGGACTTGATTCGGCTTTTAATGTAGGTTTCAAGATGGGTATGATAGATATGAAATATTTTTAGTGACTAAACCCTCCTTGGCACTACATACATGTGGCTCCATTTTTTACTTTTTCACCCTTTTTTCTTTTTCAATTTTTTCCCTCCCTTTTCACCATTTTTTATGCAATTGTATGGGTGTGGTATGTTTTCACAAATTTTCATTCATCTTTCTATTTTTGTATCTTCTTTATCAATTTTTCTTTTTATTCTTTTTTTTGTCACACCATACCTCATTTTTAATTTTTTTTTATTTTCTCTTCCTTTTTCACCTCCCCAAGATTTATGCACCCCTACTCTAGCCACCCTCAACTTAGGCATTTTACCTATGTTGAGGTTCACAATGTCCAAGGAGGGACCAGAACAAAAATAAGTTCATTATAAAAAATGGGTAAGGTTAGTTGGTTAATAAAAGAAAAATGGTTCATTTAAGGCTCAAAATTGGGATCAAGGGAATCATATTATTCTAGTAAGGTCATCTAAGCTAAGAATGGGCTAAACTAAAATGACCTATGATCCTTTCCTAACTAATCATCCTAAAACCTATGTAAAGACCAACCAGGCAAGTTCTATATCCTCTACGTAGTATTGAACTAGGTATAGACCTCACTCACTCATGGTACATTTTTACAAATTCATTCTACCTGTCCTATTCATACATGGATAAGAACAACTACTCATGCTAATACACTAAATGACACAAGAAGATCCACAGAAATTATTCTTTGCAACCAACAAGTACATAGCTAACCATCAAAATTTTTAAACAGGATCAATTGTTCAAAACTTCAAAACTAGTGTAATTTATTCACTGAGTACTCCTAAACTACTTTCTAATTAAACAAGAACACAAAAATAAAATCCTAAACATTCCAGTTCTACTAGATAGCATGCCCGAGGGAAAATAAATGCGGCAAGAAAAACCCTCAGACGAATCCAAAAGATCCCAAAAATTCAAGTACGCTCACTCCCCTTTTAGAAAGCATGCTTCATCCCCCAAGCATAGAATATAAAACATAAGGAAGGGAACATACCTGTGGCGCACTAAGCGCTCCTGCCATCTTGCGAAGGTGGTACCTCCACTGCAGTCATGGCGCTGGCAGTGGGCGGCGTACTCAATGGTGTATCAGTAGGGAGAATGGTTACCCCCTAAATAGTAGTCGCCTCTACGACCTCCGGAATCACTGGGGCTTAATGTGGCTCGCCCTAAGGGTCCTTGCCACCCCCAAGCTCTGCATGAGAAGTGGTGGACCTACCCTCTCCTCTTGCTCTCTCAAGCAGCTCCGACCTATGCTTGTCGTGAGTCTGCTGGCTCTCCAATATCGCCCACTTGCACTCTTTCTTTTCTCTCTTTTTATTCTTCTTTACGGTCTCGTCTCTAATATCCTCAGAGACCCTTTTTCTTCTTTTTTCCCTCTCGGTTCCTATAGGCTCCCAATATGCCACCAAATCAAGCTCCTCATCTATCCCAATGTTGAGGTCAGGAAGAGTGGGGGCTGCTATAATTACCAGCTATCTTGATGATAGCTCGGCTACTTAGCTCTGAAGAGCCCCTAATTCCTCACGGAGGCTGCCCGTGTCAGTCTTCTCGGCCATGCAATCATTGAAGCGGCTCTCAAAGTTATCTAGCCTTGCGTGTAGGACCTGTGCAGCTGCCTCAATCTCAACCTTTACCCAAGGCTTGTCATTCTCCATGATATACTTACCTTTTCTCATTTACGGTCAGTATCTTGGCCAGCTTCTAGAGAAATTCCTGACGCAGTAGCATGTACACCGCTGGATTCTGGCTCAAAAGGCCCATAGGTGGTGCGGCGGAGGTGTTGGGAGCTGCCTCTGAATGACCGACATCTGTAGCCAGTTTCTTATCCCGCTCCTGTGAGGTGGGGGCATTCACCTACTCGCCCCTAATTATCTGTGATACCAGGACTGTGGTAGAAAGTCGTGCCCCACTTACGGGGTCATTTCATCCTAGATTAAGCCAATATCTGCAATCCACTGTCCTCTGATCAACTGCTCCTTACTACAACTCACCTTAATACCTGCTTTTGTGCGTAACCTGAATATGAGACTTGGGAATGGGATGGTAGCGCTCAATCCCATAGCCCAATCCTGAATCTCCTCCACAATGACCCTCAAGATGTTGATAGGGTATCTAGACATGATACATGCCACCAAAGCTACTCTGTTTGCACTAAGGGTATTTTCATTCATGGCTGGAGCCAATAGGTGGCGAACTAACATCCAATAGGCTTTTGCTATGAAGTTTAGGAAATTCTTTGCAACCTGCTTTCCGTTAGTGACCCATTCTGCTTCTTCTTTGTCCTTAGCAATAACCCCGGACAACCACTAAATCTGCCTCTGCCTCTTATCAATGCCCAACTTCTTAATCTTTTTCATGGCATCCACCCAGTAGTCATACTTCGSCATAGTGTGTGGTGGTATTAATTGGGGCCCATATAACACTCGAGAAATAATGCACTCAATTATATCAACATTGCGGCCCATATAACACCCGAGAAATAATGCACTCAAATATATCAACATTGCGGCCTTGTACCATGATGCTCTCCAGCTTGGGTTGATTTTTCAATTTTTACCCCTCCTTTGCCTTTTGCTCTGTGGCTACCAAATAATTGGCATAGAACTCCAGGATGATTTATGAAGTGTATCGATCTAGGGTTCTAGCAATTCGATCGAACACATAAAAGCTGAATATCCGCTTCATCTGCTCCATCTTATTCAGTGTATTGGTGAGGATCTGCAACTCTTCTTGAATACTCCGCCTAGCTTTGTTCTTGGTGGTGAGAGCAATACCTTGTTCATAAATCCCCTAGGCTCCTGGTACTCTCCACCGAATGGTGTCTGCTCCTGCTCAGCATTGGCTGCCTCTTCCTTAGATCCGGACTCACAGTCTCCATCGCCAGATTGGGCCTCCTTGAACCCCTCTTCATCATTATAGCCTCTTTTGGACTCTTGGGCTCTATCCTCAACTCCCTCCTTAGACTAGGGAACACAGTAGATGTTGCAGTGGCCGCCTCGGCCTGGGCTTTAGCTTTCGCTCTAGTGGTTCGAGTCCCGTCACTATCATATGTGTCGACCCGGTAATCCTCCATTGAACCACTGGGTGTGTTTCCCACTTGTTCCGATTCGGAGGTTTCATCTATCAATTCCCTTCGAGCAGTTTCTTTGGATGCTTTTCTTTTCTAAGTCATTATAACTGTAGAGAAAAAAGGTTAGAATTCCAAACCTGAGAAAAAGAAAGCAAGAAAAAAAGTCCTCTATAATTTTTCACGGGTCTTCAGTATGAGTAATACCTTGGAGGACCGATCCGTATTGAGACTCGTAATGTCTCAGATCAATATTTCTCCTCTGAGGTACGACTCGTACAACAAAGGTACAATCTGTACCATAAGTTGTATTAGGATGCCCCTTGAAAATCCATGCTCTGTATTTTTCCACGACTCATGGTAAGACCTGTAAGTCGATTCGACGAGTCGTAAGAAGGATCATACTGTCACTTTTGGACTTAACGCTTTTCAGACTCCTGGTACGATTGCCAGGTATGACTCGCAGCAGTATACTATGAGACGTACTAGGTTTCGCACCTTTTATTTTTTACATGTTTGGCTTGGGACAGTCCGAACGAGCCATACTATGAGTCGTAGTATGAAACCACGAGTCATAGAAAGGCTTGTGAAGCTTGTCCCTACCTTATTTTTGAGTCAGTTTGCAGATGAATTTGATTTTGTGTTGGGTACTCAGAATTTCCAAAGTCTAGGCATGCATTCAACATGTTTTAACAATTACCCATTCCTCCCTTTTTTATTCACAACCCATAACTCAAGTTTTAGCAGTTCATATTCAATTTTTTTACATGTTTGAATCCTACCTAGTCACTCTTTTAATTTGCACATCTCTCGTCATTTTCCTTTTCAATTTTACATGCATTTTGAGGACTCCCAATGAATAAACAAGTTTGCTCAAGCACAAAAGGTCTCTTTACCCGATTCAAAGCATAATAACTTACTTGAATGATGCAAAACTTTGCTCACTTCGACTGAGAATCAGTGATTAGGGTTGGGCTCCGAGTTTAATAATGTTAACCTTTGAAAAATCTTGCTCAACTGATCGTGACCTTGATGACGGGTGTGAGAGAGTCGTGGGTGCTTTCGTGAGTTCAATTTTGAGTGTGTGGGAGAAGGGTTCGATAGGTTTGAAGTTTAAATAGACTTTAGGACAGATTTGAAAAATATGGACCGAGTCGGGTAATTTTAATCTATTTGACCTATCACGACTCGTACCACGAGTCGTAAGAAGGACCTACGACTCATCCCTAGGACTCGTAACAGAGATGTTAGGAAAACTTACTTGTGGACTTATGATTACATCCTACGACTCGTACTATAAAGGTACGACCCGTACTATGACTCGTAGGTCACTCTTACTTTGAGGTCCATGCCTTGCATAGTTCATAACTACAGTGAGTACTACGACCCGTACAATGAAGTTACGATTCGTAGGACCAACAGTACCCTAAACTCATGCACTGAGTGTCACGACCCAAATATATACCCAGATCGTAGACACGGGACAAGGGACCCCGAGGGACCCCAAGTCGACCCATGGATCATGCATACAACTAATCTCATTCAAATAAGCAGAACAATATATCATAAAGATATAGCGAAAACTTAATTATAGCATAACATAAGGGAATACTGGACATATACACGGCTAGGCACTACATACTTGTCTGAAAGCCTCTAATGCACAAGATGGGTTGATGGGACAACATCCCCAACTAACCCGAACAATGCATAAACGTAAGATAACATAAAAGTCTGTCGAACAGCCCTCGGAACATGAGGACTCACCAATAAGCTGAAAGCGTAAGCTGAGATGGACTAAGGATGAGGATCACCTTGAGATCCGGACCCTGTATCATGAAATGATAAAACATAGAAAGTATGCAGTCAGTACGTGGAATGTACCGAGTATGCAAGGTAAGTAAAATGGTCATTTAAAAGTAAAATAAACTCATAAATAGACATAGGAGAAGGACATCATGCTTGTATCATAAACTTCGTAAATAAACATAAGACTCAAGACTTTCAAATCGTTCATAAATCATTCATTACCGTAATCGTATGTAAACTTAATCAAAACATAACTTGAGAAAATAACATAAATATAACAATGCATAAAACATGTGGAACAATGGGAGGACTCTTCATAACTGACACCATCATGGTAGAGCCTTTCATGATATCCCAACTATCTCACTCAAGTGGGCAGAGCCGACCCTGGCTTTCCAGGAAAGGGTCGTGCGTTAGGCGTGATATCACATTTGAGGGGATCAGTATCAATACAATATGTATAAAATTAGAACCCACGGTGGAACGTGGTTATGAGACATCGGCGTATTCCTTTGAACGCTTGGCTGCTCGGTGCTAGACACGGCTCCCAAAAACATGCATATAGGCTCATACATAAATCGATAACATCATGCATTAAAATTCAATGGCTAAACTATAACATTTATCATCATTGATCCCCTTTAAAACATTATTAGCCAAGAATCAAAGGCCCTTTTCATCGGCCGATATCATAAATCGATAATTCATGTAATTCGTTTCATATTCATAAATCATTCTTTCAAAAAATATGCTCATAAACATGGGTAACTTGAAATCATGCTTTTCCATCATCAATAAACTTAAAATATTGAATACTCATCATAAATCATAACTTTCATGAACTTTCATCGAATGAGCATTTTGGGTTTAAAAGCTTGAAACATGAATTAAAGAAAATAATAATAAAACCTGCCATCATTCATAATTTAGTAATAAAAAAACTCAATTAAATCATACCCATAAAGAGAGATCACATGGTCATGCTTTGGGTAAAACCCCATGGAATTTGAGTAGGAGAATTCATGACTTTAATCGATATTGGGCAATGGTGAGAAAGAATTTCCACCCATTGTAAAACCCTACATACCTGGGAATGGAAAGACTCGAAGATACCCGGGAATGGTTAATCAGTTCCCTTGAACACCCACAAAGAATTTTGAAGAAAATTTGGGGAAGAAGGCCTTAAATCTCCCAAAAACCTCTCTAGAATCCTTGCATGAGAGTGGGCATTCCTAAAGGACTTAACTCATATTATCATACTCAGAAAATATTAAGACACTATTAGATAAAAATGTGAAAGTCTGCAATACCTTTAAAATAATTTCCCAAAATTGTCCCTAGACGGACCAGCTGACCACCCACCGTGTCGTGGCATACCACATGCATCAAGCTGAAAATTGTCTGCTAACACATCATAGATCCCTTCCCCATGACTCGTCAGGATGAGTCGTTACTTCAAACCATTGGAATATTGACCCCACCCGCCGCCAACTCCTCATCAATCATCTCTTCCACCAGCTCATCACACTCCTATTTAGATTTCCCAACAAGTTGTGTGGTTTCATCCTTGAATGACCGAAACCTCAACCAACCAGTAACAACTTGAAACGACGGTCGCTGTCTCCTCACAATGGATCATGGGATCCTGTCGCTTCCTCCTCGCCCTAAGTCCAAACCTCCCTAACGACTAGTGACAACGACTTGTTGTTCTGACAATGGGTTGCTGAAACTGGCCCGCTGTTTCCCTCTAATTCTCTCGACTTCCCAAACCACGAAGAACATTCCACATTGAGTCAGAGGGTCATCCAACCTGTGATATTTTTGCCAGTTTTGCACACTTTCAATTTAATCCCAGGTCTATTCTTAGCCTTTCCGGGTATTACAATATTTCCCCTTGGGAACATTCGTCCTGGAATGTAGGAAACAAGTAGCAAACAGAATATACAACTTATCATAGCTATATACCGATCATTTTAATCGTAACTTTCACGGAAAATGACTACCTCCTAATCAAACCACATGGCTGAACGATCTCATGCTTCACATATGCATTCATACACATAAAAGAAACTTGCACACATAAACTGAACATGAAACTAAATAGAGTCATAGGGCAAAATTGATAGCTCAAGTCTGAATCGAAGTCATGAGAGAATAGATGTGGGTATCTTAGCCAACACTCCGCTTCAGCTTCCCATGTAGATCCTTCAACATGCTGTGATTTCTCCATAATATCTTTAACCGGCTACCCCTCGACTTAGCCTGCAACCCGTTTGTCCAATACTCACCCTAACTTGTAGCTAAGACCGCCTTTTTACACCGATGTCGGCTCCACCTAGACAACTAAAGCTGATCTCCCAAACACTTCTTCAAAAGCTATACATGAAACACTGTGATTTAGTAAC
Source organism: Datura stramonium (assembly GCA_018107945.1). Taxonomy (NCBI): domain Eukaryota; kingdom Viridiplantae; phylum Streptophyta; class Magnoliopsida; order Solanales; family Solanaceae; genus Datura; species Datura stramonium. The sequence goes on from JACEIK010002630.1 coordinate 105,924, forward strand.
TACGTAGGCAACTCCAAACTCATATGCCACCTTACCAACTTTCACTAACTTAGGGACCAACGAACAGGCCGAAGCTTCCCTTCTTTCCTCGTAGCATCACTCCTTCATGGGGAGTACTTTCAAAACACCTAATTGTCAACCTCAAACTCAAGATCCCTCCTCCTCACATCCACATAAGACTTTTGGCGACTAGGAGCTGTTTTCAATCCTTCCCTTATTATCTCAACTCATCCGTAGCTCCACGAACTAAATTTTGTCCATCATTGCCGACTCACCAACCTCAAACCATCTGATGGGCGATCTTCACTCTCTGCCCGTAAAGAGCCTCAAACGGAGCTATCCTAAAGCTGGCATGGTAACTACATTATCACAAACTCAATAAGAGGAACGATCATCCCCAACTACCACATTGAAGTATCCCACTGCCCTTGGAACAACCTCTACCTCTCCTGATTCAACCACCTTAGACTTAATAAGATAGATCCTCACCTTACCTAGATTTTCCCCCGTCATCAAGAAAATTTCGATCCATCCTAAACTATGACACCACACCTTACTCGACTAAAGCAACACACAAAATCTAAATCATGAAATTAAACATCCGAAATCCTCCGAACACAACCCAATTATGCAATCAACCTTAAAACACTTGTGCCCGTTGGAATCATGAACCACCAATATAAGGTTATGTTATTGAAAGCCCACCATGGTCAAACTAAACCCTCCTTAAAGCTCCCGACTTAACCAAGAAGTTCAAACACCTCAACAACCTGACCCATGCACCACCAACTAAGTCATAACCACCATGTTTTTCCATAGCCACATAGAAACTTTCATAATCCAAATTCGAGCTCATTAACTTGAAATGTTGACTTTGGTGAAACCTTCCTAAACCTGACTCCTGTAATTGAGAATCTGTCCATATTAATTGGATCATTTGAAAATTGTGTCATCCATCCTCACAAGTACTTGAAAGGAAATACGTATACGTAAAACTAAACTAGGGAAACGGGTCAAAATCATAAATGACCTACGTGGCTGTTGCACCAGGTTTGGCTAATCATTGCACTTTCGAACTTCTACATGCCTGCACTCATAAATGTAGGTAGAGCATCCTGACGACTCAACTAATTATTTACATCGTGGGAACACCCATAGAGCCTTGTGAGTAAGGAAATCATGAGCACGAATTATTTAAGGAATTCAAGGTGTACCGATATAACACAATTCTCATGAGTCGATAAGGCATCTTAAGGACAGAGTTTATAAAGCGTGAGCGTATTAATGGATATGAGCTCACATATGCAACGAGGGTCATGACATGAAGCCTAATTTATAGGAGACATGGAGTGTCGTTGGAATACTGGACTCAATGGTTGCCCATCATTTTAGAGTTCAACGTAAGCATGGGCTGAGCTTAACATCAAACGACATAAGAGAGAAACATCTAGATGAGAATTGGTTGACCATCCCTAAGTACCATCTCTAGAAATTCTTTACAAAACTTTAAGACTTAGCATGATCGCCCACTAAATACCCTCTCTTAGATTGGAGTTATCATTCTAATGCCTCTAGGACCTCTTTGTTAAAGTTGCGTAATGTCACTAGCTCCAAACGCTTCATTCAATTTCCAAAGCTATCACGAATGTTTCATACTCTTAGACATTGCCTACCTTCCACAAAATAGATCTCATACTAAGGTGCATACAGAACTCGCACTATACAAAGAGGGCCTTGGAACCAGAGATCATGGCAGTCGATGGAAAGCTATAACATACCTGGTGAGGTACATTATGGTCAACCCCACTCGCTCTTGACACCTGGTGGCCGTGGGAGGTGGTGATGTGCCGGAACCGATGGAGAGGTTCAGAAAGCACAACCTTTCTGACCATCCGGCTTGGCCTGCAGGCAATCCCCGTGTTTATGATCTAGTTGGCCATAATTAAAAGCAAATATTTGAACCTCGCAAGCATTCTCCTCGGTGGTTCTTTCCAATGCCCATAAGTTGGGTAAGTAATCTTTCTCACTCGGGGCTTGTATCCCGAGCTTGGGCTTGAGACTTCTGACGGATTTTATATGACTCTACTGAACCTTGTTGCACCCCTTGACGGCACTAGCCTCAGTCCTCTTGTTCTCCCTTCTTCCTCTACACTTCCCAACCATGCTCGAGTACTGAACGGCTTCCTTACGGGTCCTGAGTCCCAATAGTTGCTGCTTTTCCGATAGAGTTCATGCGACAGCCCGCCGGCCAGATGGATGATCATAGCTCGCATCAACACAATAAGCGCGGCTCCGAGCTCAAGATCGCAATCCTGCATGAATTACACGAGTTGGTACTAGCCGACTTCAACCGGTTGTTCCGAGAAGACATTTTCTGCAAATGCGTGTAGCACGAGTTAGAAGAATAGAGAGAGTTGAACCATGGCATAAGGTGGAATCAGCAGCAAGGAACATTTCCCAAACGCCGAGAGCCTCTTCGTCACAAGTGTGGCGCGCTTCACACGCATGAAAAAGACTCTACTTAACGCGACTTTCAGACACCCTAAGACACTTCAAACCTATGCCTCGATGTTTTTCACAACCCGAACGTACACCCGGATTGTAGACATGGGACAAGGGACCTCGAGGGACCCCAAGTCGACCCATGGCTCATGCATACAACTAATCTCATTCAAATAAGAGGAACAATAATCATAAAGATATAGCGGAAACGTAATTATAGCATAACATCGTGGAAATATTGGACATATACATGACTAGGCACTACATACTATCTAAAGCCTCTAATGCCTAAGATGGGTTGATGGGACAACATCCCCAACTAACCCAAACAATTCGTAAATGTAAGATAACATAAAAGTTTGTCAATGCCCCTGGAACATAAGGACTCACATATAAGATGAGAATGTAAGTTGAGATGGACTAAGGATGAGGATGAGCTCGAGATCCATACCCTGTATCATGAAACGATACAACATAGAAAGTATGCAGTCAAAGAAGGAAACGTATCGAGTATGCAAGTAAGTAAAACGGTCATTTAAAAGTAAAATAAAATTATAAATGCATAGGAGAAGGACATAATGCTTGTATCAGAAACTTCATAAATAAGCATAAGACTCAAGACTTTCAAATCATTCATAAATCATTCATTATCGTAATCGTATGGCCAATAACATAAATATAACAATGCATAAAGCATGCGGAATGCTGGGAGGACTCGACATAACCAAAGACTATCATGGAATAGCCTTTCATGATGCCCCAACTATCTCACTCAAGTGGGACAGCCGACCCCCGCTGCTATACGAGGGTCGTGCGTTAGGCATGATATCACATTTGAGGGGATTGGTAACAATACAATATGTATAACATTAGAACCCATGGTGGCACGTAAGTGAGACACGGGCGTAGTCCTTGAACGCCGGGTCGCCCGTGCTAGTCACGGCTCCCAAAAATATGCATATAGGCTCATACATAAACCACAAAATCATGCATTAAAATTCAATGGCTAAATATAACATTTATCATCATTGATCCCCTTTAAAACATGCTTAGCCAAGAATCTAAGGCCCTTTCATCGGCCGCATCATAAATTGATAACGGCCTGTTACAATTATTAAATCATTCTTTCAAAAAATATGCTCATAAACATGGGTAACTTGAAATCATGTTTTTTCATCATCAAGAACTTAAAATTTTGAATACTCATCATAAATCATAACTTTCATGAACTTTCATCGAATGGGCATTTTGGGTTTAAAAGCTTGAAACATTAATTTAAAAAAAATAATAATAAACCTGCCATCATTCATAATTTAGTAATAAAAACTCACCAAATCAATACCCATAAAGAGAGATCACATGGTCATGCTTTGGGTAAAAGTCCATTAAATTTGAGTAGGAAAATTCATGACTTTAATCTAAATTGGGCATAGGTGAGGAAGAATTCCACCCATTTTAAAACCCTACATACCTGAGAATGGAGAGACTCGAAGTTCCTTGAACACCCACAAAGAATTTTGAAGAAAATTTGGGGAAGAAGGCCTTAAATCTCCCATAAACCTCTCTAGAATCCTTGCATGAGAGTGGGCATGCCTAAAGGACTTAACTCATATTATAATACCTAGAAAATATCCAAAATGGCCTAGTTTAGGATTAGAAACATGGAAATGTCGAAAATACCCTAAAATAATTTCCTTGAAAATTATCCTGACGATTCAACGACTCCACCCAACGCGTCGCGGGTAACATACCATTGCTCGTGGTATCGGTAGCCGTCGGGGTGCACTCTGCCTCATAATAAATCTCAGATCCCTTCCCACGACTCGTCAGGACGAGTCATTACTTCAACCACAGGTCGTTGAATCGAATACCGCCAACTCCTTGACCAATCTCGACTTCTTTCCACGAAGCCTCAGCCACGCACTTCGCAGACTTGAATGAGTCATGGTTTCCATCCGTTGAATGTACTGAAAAACCCTAAACCAACTAGTAATGACTTGAAACGAAGGGGCGTTGTTTCCCACCACGGATTGTGGGATGGCCCGCTACTTCCTCCTCGCCCTAAGTTCAAAACCTCCCAACCACCGGGTGACAACGACTAGTGACAACGACTAGTGACAACGACTCGTTGTTTCTGACAATGTAATATTGTACTATCCATTGTTTACTCTGATTCTGACTTCCCAAACCACGACTGGCATATGACAACTGTGGTATCCTACCACGAGTCGTAGGGTCATCCGTCCCGTGATATTTTCCGCTTTTTCTGAACTTTTCAATTTTAACTCCGGGTCTATTCTTAGGCCTTTTCGGGGTATTACACTGAGATACATCTCTGCTTCTCACCACGATTCGTACTACAGTCCGTACAATCCTCTTACGAGTCGTATTGAGACCCATGGGCACTCGCCTTTTCTGCCAATTCTTCGCCACCTATTTTCTCCTATACACCGAACACACATAAGTTAATAAAAACTTGGGTTATCTCCTAAGAAGTGCATGATTTAATGTAGTGGCACGACGTAGGTGGTTCGGTTATTCCGACCACCAAAACCACCACATGGGTTGCCTCAAAGAAGAGCCTAATTCTAACGGCCCAAGACGATGCAAGTCTTGTCTACTCAAAATTCATCAACAAACTCAGAATCATCCTCGATTGCTAAGACCACTTATACTCCTTTGGTTGTGTTTTTTTATTGTCCGGCAGACATTGAATGTGACCTTTTTGTTGAGTCTCGACTTTAACCAGCCTACATCTACTAAAGTCCTCCCAAAGGGCAAGTGATCAAGTCACCCAAAAATGATAGGGACCTCAAAATAAACCTAGCAATCAAGTATCACGAAGTCCGGGTCGGGAATACTTAACATGTCCAATTTAACAAGCACATCAAACAAGATCTCCATAGGCTTTTCACACCCGGTTGGCCACTGCTGCATGCATAATAGTCGGTGTGGGGGCTACCAAGCCCAGATGCTTAAACAAAAACTAACGGCATTATAATATTGATGCTTGCTCCTAAGTCGCAGAGTACCTGCAAACTCAACATTACCAATTGTACGTGAAATGGTGAAGGCACTCTGATCCTCCTTTCTCTCGCAAGGACCTGAGGCTATAATGCTACAATGGACACACATTATCCACAAGCTCATAGCTCACGAACCTTAGTAACACCTCATAAACTTGGCGATCCCAAATCGCTCTAATGCCTGACCAATGTTATGTTTACAAACACTGTTTAAGCATTGACAGGAATTTTGAAACTTACTATTTTCCGCCTTTTTCATTCTTGAGGGAACGGTGGTGGTGGTCATGGAATAGCCTTTTATATATCTGTGTAGCCCCTTGTTTCTCTCCTGTTCCCGGCCCTTCTCAACAACCGGAGCCTCGGTCAACTCAACATTCTTATCATGCTTATTCTCCAAGAAATTTTCCTCATCATCAATTATGCTTTCTTCCTTTGAAGCTCGACTACAACCGGCGTAGGATCAACTGTGGTCTTTCTACTTTAGTCATCAGTAAATATGCACCATCATTTTTTAGATTTTGGACCTGCGGTTACAGTAGTGTATCCTTTTCCCTAGGGTTTCTAGATGTTGACAGTTGCCCCAGTAGCTGTTCAATCTATTTGATAGTTGTAGCAAGTGACTCAACTGACTCTAGCGCTCGATAGATCCCTACGATGTCCTTTCTTTTCACCGATCAATTGTGGATCCAACCTTCTTTAGCATCTCAACCATCATGCTCTCCAACTTTACTATCCGCCTCACTCTGCATTCTGAGGCCACAACCTGCCTGATCAAGGTGATAACTTCATTCTTCCTCCATCTTCCTTCACTTATCACCTTCGCTTCAAATTCTCTATAATGGTCTAACGTAATTATCTATGTATTAGTTCCGACCTTGGATTCCTTAACCTTGACACCAAGTGTCTTGTTCAGACTCTCGGGCGTTATTGTGGAAACCTTCCATGATTGTAAAAGAAGTTGCCTTCTCCTCGTAACCGAACGTGTCGCCCCAAGCTTTTGTCCTCATGTCTCCACTGCATTAACTTTTTCTGGCTCTAGCCCATGAATGCTTCATGAGAAGGTCTAATGATGTGCATATGGGCCAATTCCTGGTCACGTTCTTCGTCCTTTCCTTTCGTGTCCGCAGTCAAACAAATAGCATATGTACCAGCCTAAGACTCAATTCTGGTGTGCCATGCTATGTTCATTTTTGCTACTCTTCTAGAATGTGGCAGTTTTCTCCCAAGGGTGCCTCCATCAAATACTCCACCGCCACTGTTCGCGGCGCCTTAGTACTCCATCTGGGCTGGATTCATAGAAAATCTCACCAGACTACCATCAGAAATGTTATGGTTTGGGCACTTGGTCAACTTCTTCTTGAATGTCAACCAGGTTTACAAAGTGCCTCGGCCTTCGCTGTCAAAAGTTGCATGAGCCATCCTTTTAAGTTGTAGCATCCTGGAGGGTGGAAATAACTTCTGAAGCTTGTTTGATCTCCCTCCGCTAGGGGTAATGGAGTCGCTGGCAACCCCAATAACCATAAAGTGGCCTCCTGCACAGAGAGAAGGGAAGTGTCTTACCCTTATTGCGCTTTGGTCACCTGTGCAACCCGTACATCTTACATATCCTGTAGCAATGTAAAGTGCAAAAGTTGGCATCATCAAACACGGACCACACAAAACACCTTCATGTTCAGCCAAATGGATCAGTGGTGTTGGGGTGATACAAATTACCAACGCAAAGGTGGTGGTACAATAGCTCCAACCAACCCGACTTCATCAATGTTGGCCATCCTGGAATCAAAAATTTAGGGGCACATATTTGGCTTCTGTTCCTTCCATGCAAACCAGCATTGATAACTCCTGTCTGAGAACACTCTGGTGCATCTTGCCGCAGCTACTCGCTTGCCTAGTTTTCAAAGAAGGCGGGCATCTCTCGCCCTTGGTTCCATCCTTCACAATGTTCTTCAAGTCGAGGGATCCAAATGAATTATAGGTTTAAGACCATCGAGTACTGAAAGATTTCCACCATGATAACTGCTGATGTCTAAAACAAAAAGAAAACATTAATTAAGGAAATAACAATCAAAATTTAAATACAAGAAATTAATTAATCTTAGTCGCATTCTGTGGCAACACGCTGTAATTTTTTGATAACGCTCAAATTCACAATTCTAAACAAAGTATGAAGTGGATTGTTGAAGTGACAAGAACCCAACAAGAGGTTAACAACTAATAAGGAATAAGGTAAGATCTAACAATGCCGGTACTTAAACTGCTGGTAAGTTATCTCCAAATTGGGGTTTTAAAGAAACAAATATTTAAAACAATATCGTAATTATAGTTGCATCAAATTTACAAATAACTAGGAAGTGTCTCTCATGGGTTCATAACTACTTTGGGGTATATGCACGTGGCTAATCCTACTGCTTACTTGTAGGAACTAGTAACTAGGGTTCATCCAACATTGTTCAACCCATGACACTGTACTAATCACCGGGCTAGTCCATGAGCGGGATTTCTTTTAACCATTATCAAAATGTTCCAAATTAACTTTCCTCGCGACCAAGCAACTCAAGTCATGCGTTGATCATGGTAATCAAGGCGATAAAATTCTCTTCCACCTCACTTCAGGTTCAAGCAAGCAAAAATTCGGCAAGTTCTAATGTTATGCACTGTTAAGAAATATTTAAAGAGCAAGAGAATACAATACAAGCATTTAGAATTAGTTTTGATCACTTTGTGTAACCCTATTTCGCACCTACCATGGTTCCCACTATCCTAGTTATGGAGGTTTTAGCCTCCATGATTGTGGGACATAATTAGTATTCTATTAAAGATGATAATTAAATACTTACAATAATAATTGAAGAAAACCTGCTTTGAATATCAATGAAAAACTCAAGAATAATTGATAAATCAAGTTCGATCCTAAGAATTGCTCTCCAAAACTTGATAATAATTCACAAATAAAACTTTTCATAAGGTAATCAACAATGCCCAATACCATTCTATGTTATTCACTAAATAAAAACATGTGCTGTATTGAAGCACATCAGAAATCTTTTCCATGGCCAAGAAAATTTCCACATCTCGGCGCTCGGCTCGACGTACACCGCCATATGATCCAACAGATTGTATGGAATGTACCTACCTCTTTTGCACATTTCTTGGTTGCAGCTGGCATGACTCCATACCATAGTCCATGACGCAATCCGTCCAAAGAGTTGGCCCTCTGAGAACTTGATATCCCTTCCGCCAAGTTTTCTCTACGCAGTGTTTTAGCACGTATCTTCCTATATAACTCATACTTTGTTGCATCTGGAGTTCTACCAAGTCTTTAAGAATCACTGAAGCTCCCATGGTCAGTGGAAAGGCTGTATAGATGCTATTGATCTGTGGGTTCGCCCATACTTTAACAGATCTCCTTTGCAGCACTTTTCTCTCAACATTTCACTGAATCGTAGCTAGCTCATACTGAGAGTTGTATTTTGCCTTCTGCCTTATTTCAGCTTTCTGAGTTTTTCCATGAGTCTTAGTACGACTCATAATCAAGGTATGGCTCATACCGAGATTGGTACTTGGCTGATTTTCTGTTTTAAGGGCTATTTTGCACATTTTTGCTCACCACCTATTTTCCCTAAAAAGGTAAAAGAACCTCATATCTATATAAACATGTTCAAGTCCATTCTATTTTCTGCTTTAAGATCCAAAAGTGCTATAAACTCATACACATCAGTTACGCTAATCCCCGGCCTATCAAAGGCTAAATACTACTCTCAAAACATGCATAAGATCATAATAATACTTGAAAAATGTATTGGAGTAGCGTTTAAATAACATGATAGATTCATAAACTGCTTGACACACGTAAACTAGCCATGAAAACAATACTGAAAATAATGGCCATGATACATAAGCTTGAGATCCGTGAAATTCATACATAATTGAGTAAATCATCATAACTTGAAAATAGATATTCATGAAGTTATTCATAGAACCCTGCAATTATGATCATATAACAAAGAGAATTCATTAGAGAAGCCAATTTTCATGTGAGATCGTGGAGTTTTTCATCAATAAGGGCTAACCAGATATTCAAGAAAATCATAGTTGGAGACTTAATGGAATTGAAATCATGTAATTGTTTAGGATTAGGGATGAGGATAGAAGAAATCCCCCATTCATTACCCTATATACCTGGTCTTTGATGGGATTCTTTCCTAGACTCACCCAACAGAGTCGAGAAGAAGAAGAACCTAGTTGTTTAAGAGTCTGGGAGGTTTGATTTTTTTAATCTACTAAGTTTGAGAGAAACAAGAGTTTACGCTATAAAAACTTTCTACTAGCACTTCCCTTAGGAACCCTAAAATGACCTAGTTTAGAAGTTAGGAATCATAGAAAATTATTAGGATTCCTTAAGAAAAATGAGTTGAAACTACCCTGCCAACCTTCATAGGTTCTACCATGACTCGTGGGTGACATACCACCTGCCTGCCAGTGCAATTTATGACTTCGGCACTTAAAAGCTTGCTGAAACTCTAACACCGACACCAGTATGAATCATGCCTGATACCACGAGTCGTACCGCACTCGTGGTATCTAGGCTTGTCCTTGGTCCGTCTAACTTTATAGTGCTTCACTAAACTACTCGAAATTTTTTACTCCGAACTCCAAATGATGTAGGGTTAGATGAGTTGGAAAGAAGACTCAAAGTGATTCAATTGGATCTGCTGAATTACCCAAAAACACTTTGCAAAATGGAAGTTACAGTCATTTAAAGTTGATCCTAATAAGAACTTATACACTAATCGGTAGGAAAGCTCTCAACCAACTTTATGTTAGAGGTCTCCATAATTTTTATACAAGGTATTTCCCAAAATTGTAATAATTGATCTTAAAACCTTGTTTCCCATAAAATTCATCTGGTACTTAGGCCCATCCATATACCTAGAACAATTTCAAACTTATCCTGAAAGTCGGGTTGCTATAATATCTCAACTTCACCACCGAAACAACATTCGTATATCATACCATGGAATATTTTTTGAAATCCATCCCATGAATCTTGTTATGACTTGTACCACCTTATCATGAGTCGTACTGAGACTCTTACTGGGGGAAATTATAGCTTTCTACTAAAGCTCATACTCCTATATCTAGTAATTCAGCCTTGAAAACATTTAGGTGTTACAACTAAACATAATTTTAAGTCATAAAGTAAGTTCATACTAAAACTATGGGCCATGTACAAAATACTATAATATTATATATATTTGTGGGAGATTCTCATAACCGACATACGATATATGAGCACCATAGAGTCCAACATATAACCGTGATTGGAGGGTATTCATACCTTACCAAGGGTAAGAACCATGAATGGAGTGAATTTACTCATGAGCCCATTAGGTAAAGGAGACACTCTTAACTGGGTGAAGACCCTGTATCCTATAGTGGCAATGTAGTTTGGGACTTGGGTTATCTGAACCCACTTGCTTCGATGTTAAATATTACTCCCAAAATTATATATATATATATATATATATATATATATATATAATTTATTTTATTTTTGTGGTTTTTTTTAAAAAAATTGTTTGATATATATATATATATATATGCTCATAATCATAATTGAGGTTTGAAAGGTTTTGCATAAACAGTTAAATTCACACTGTTTACTAAAATATTTGAAAGAGTGAACTACTCATGCAAGTTGTACTGTCTGATTCTAAAGTCATGATGGCATAATTGTGAATCACTTCCGAATATGATCAATTTTGTAAATCATGCGAAGTTTTGAGTATAGAGATAAATGGAGATTTTTAAAGAATAAACTCATCATGAGCATAAAATTCATGTGAAAATCAAGAGGAACATAACATACAAAAAAATTATTGTTTTTTCATAAAGAGATTTTAACCCTAAAATCATGAATTCAAATAATCACAAATGAAAACATAGATTTAGACATGAGTTTTGGGCATATGGGTGAAAGAAATCCCTTACTGATAATCCCCACATACCTGAGGACGTGATTCTTGCTAATTATTTGATAATCCAAGGATTAGGAAGAACTCCTAACTTGTTCTGGGAGTCTAGGAGTGCACTATTCTTATTTTCCTCAAGTTCCTGGTGTTAGCAGAGAATGGCATTAGTTGGACTATAAACCTAACTTCACCCCAAGAAGACCCCAAAACAACGTAGTTTAGGATTAAAATATAGGGAATTAGGAAATACCCTGGAGAAACCATTTTGAAATTCTCAATTCAGCTCAACATCAGAGATTGGTAATATCAAACCCACAACTCGGATTGATTCGTGGCTACTGGGCAACTTTGAACACAATGAACTCATACTACAGACCATCAGGATGGTTCGTTATCTGATACCATGAATCATACTCCTGACTCGTGGTGTCTAGGTTTGACCTGGTTACTTCACTGTTTTGGGGACTAAGACTGCTCACGAGTCGATTTCATGCAAGACTCGTGGTCTGGAGTCATGGTTTCCTGGAGGATCGCTGATGAGGTAACCATGAGTGCCACCCATGACTCATGATCCCAACCTACGAGTCATTATTTGGGATTCGTGATCCATGGGAGGAAAATGCAAGACATGTGTGATCTGCCAAAGCTACTCAATATGAGTCTAACCATGACTTGCACCATGATTTCATGACTCGTGGTAATTGAAAACTTAATGATATTCACTAGAATACTTACCACGAACCTTCTCACGACTCATGGTCCCACACCATGACTCATGGTGTAGTAACGAGGAAAAATGCAATTCCTACTGGTTTTCTATTTTATCCGTAGGATCTGATCTTGTGAGACTTCTGGGGTGTTACAATAAAATCTAACTATAATGTTCACCATTATGTGTATTATACCATATCTCTACCAATTAATGCTGATCTTTTCACAACCTCTTGAATCTTCTTCTTTTCCACTGTGGGAACATCTCTCAATGTCATGTTCATGACACCCCATGGTGCTCGTTAATGTAATCCTATCAATAGAGATCTTGGAAAATAATATTGTACACACTTAAAAGAAAGAAAAATTTATCTTATACTATTTCTTATCTTTTACATTGTTATTCTGAGTTTGATTTACAACATGTTATCAGCACGAGGCTCAAAGTGATTAAAAGATAAGAAAGATATCCATGATGTTGTTTTTAGAGAAAGTCTGAATGGGTAATTTCTTATTCTTCACGTTCAAGATATGAAATACTTTTTTAATTGTTCATAGTTACTTAGAACAACGAAATTTCTTCTCTCTAACAACAATTTGACACATCTACAAATTAAAGTATTCTTATGATGGTTTCTTCGTGCATACTCATCAAGAATGATTACATTATAATATATTGTTATGAATTATATAATTTATATGTTAATAAAGATTGGTATATATTTACATTGAACTTGATCACAATAAATAAAAATAGTATCCTGAATATGCACATCACCGATGTTATTTGATCCTACAGTTTTTAGGAAATTAGCCAAATGTCTCATTGAGTTATTATGGCCTTTGTCTATTTCAAACAAATAATATTTCTTTGCTATATGCTTTCTTTGATAACTTTTCTCTATCTCGTATATATGTGATTGGATAAGGGTTTGGACAACTATTTGTTATTTGAGTTAGAAAAATGTTGTTATTACAATAAGGTGTTATGGCAAGCATAATTACAAATGAAAGGTAGACTAGCAGGGGAGAAATATTTCTTATCCTATTATGGACTTAACATATATGTTCTGCAATTTAGTTTACTTCTACAAATAATTACAAACTGCTAATATTTTTAAAGGTCAAGAGCGGAGCTATACATCAAGTGACTTTAACTATTATGTTATTGATTGAGGTTTGGCCATGATTCAAGTCCACTACATGGAGGTAAGACGAGTTCATATCAATACACCGTGATGATAAATATTTGATTCAAGTCTCACCTAAATTATGACCTAATGCGCTATTTGATGGGTAAGACATTGGTTTCACGCTCTAACACAATATATTGGTGATATAATAATAACTAAGCAAATTAATATGCTCTGATAAAAATTGCTGTAATCCCATCCCATTAAATATGTTCCATTCTTTGATGAATGACAAATAATGCATAATATGTCTAAAAGATAACACGTGGTTGAATGAATGCGCATGAATGTGAACGGGACAAAATAAAAATAGTCATCATTGTGGTAATTATAAAAGAAAGAACATTATGAGTTCTCAAAATGATCTTTCAAAATGTGAAGATAATTTTTATCATCAATGTGCTATGAAAAGTCATTAGGCATGCAATTTTGTGTGACCTAAATGCATAACAGAGTAAAGAATAAACATCAAAAGATTAGATTTGAAATGGATAAGAACCGTAATAAAAGGCTAGATCAACCGGCAACGACAAGAGTTATGAGGGAAATCAGGCATGCCTTTCTTCAGTAGGAGTTCATCAAGACCTTCGCTCTATAACTAGTACCATCTCTAATACCTAGAAATGATAAAAGTCTTGCAAGGCATTGGGATAACAATTGTAGGCCAATGTAGGTCAAAGAACTTCACAAATAAGCCCCTATTGAAAGAATGCGCAAGGGTCATACTGTGTGAATGTCATGGGTATGGACATATGTTATGGTGTATTCTAGGGCCATTTTAGAGATTTACCTCAACAAAGTAGGTAAACGGTGGTAATAGAATTCATTCCACCATCTCATAATCTCCTCGTGGCTCACAAGCCATAACTACGCAAGGCGCCACTAGAGGCACAACATTAGGAACAAGTGGAGGTCAAAGCCACTTGTACGTTTTAGCTAGGTGTCGGGATTTATGCATCCCCCAAATGTTGTCACTGGTATTGACAGTCTTCACTTGATATATATGCTAATATAGATCTTAAATCTACTTTATCATCTCTAACCCCTTAGGTTTCTAAGAAGTTTAGGGTAGAGCCAAACAATTACATGAACCATTTTTGTATCTACTCCCGTTGGTGAGTCAGCTTATAACTAGGAGTGTTTATAGGGAGTACAGTTATGATTGTTGGTAGAGACACTATTGTTGACCTAGTTGAACTAGAGATGATTGACTTTGGTATTATTATGAGTATGGACTGGTTGTCATCATGTTAAGCTACATTAGATTATCAAACTAATGTGGCTAAATTCTAGTTTCTAAATGAACCACTTAGGGTAAAAGAGTGATGTTGTTATCCCAAGGGGTAGAATTGTTTCATACCTTAGAGAAAGAAAGTGGATTTCAAAGGTTTTTAGTACCACCAAGTTCAAGTTTTTCTGGAACTTTTCACTTGTTTTTTATTTTTGAAAGTCCTAGGTCGACTCTCCTCCCTAACATCTCCTGTATCAAGATAAGTCCTTCTACGAAATTCTAAGTATTTCCTACTATTTCTAACACTCGTAAATGAATCCATAATGATAAATTGGATTGCATCTTTAGAGAAAGAAAGTTTATGTTCAAAGGGCGTTTCTAACACCTAGTTCAAGTTCACAAGAAATAGCAATGGGAAACATGAAGTTGAAACATAGTTTAGCAGTTGTTGTGCACCTGCATAGTGAAGATGCCATAAGAAGTATGTTGTCTCTCAAGAGGTGTTGCCTATTGCGCAACCTCTATGGAACGAGAGTGTGGTGCGAGCGTGGAATATTTCTCAATTCAATTTGAATTTGATTTTTAAAGCTTTCTAGTCTTTGTGTACTCTATAAATACATATTTTTAAACGACTTTTACATACAACTTTGAGTCAGCAAGAGCTAGAGCCACCATGGAAATTAGAGATTATTTGCCTACCTTTTCTTCTCCATAATATTTATTTTTATATTTCTTTGGATGATTTATTGTATATCCTCCATGTCTATGTGGAGCTAAATTTCTCTTTCTATGGTTATGATTCTTTAATGAATGTTGTAATTCAAATATTGATGTCAATTAATTAACTTATCGTATCGGTTTATTTATTTAATTCTAAACTTAATTATTTGATTGTTCAATCAACTATCGAATAATATCTACAAATCTTGAATTAAAACTCACAAGTGAAAATTTAAGATTGTAATAGGATAAATAGAGAAAACTAAGATTTTAACTCTAGGTATTGGGGAATCGAATTCTGCATTTAGGATAGGGATAGTACCATGTTTTCTTGCTTTATTAATTTACATGAGTTGTAAATGCATTCGGTGAAGGTTCATGACCATAGACACAAGATATGAAAATAATATGCGAATAGACGATTAAGGACTTGGAAGATTCTTTAGTCATAATATTAATGTTGTTTATCATTAAGTATTAAATTAAGAAGTTGAAACAATTGAAGAATATAATGTGATTGCTAGATAGTTTATAGCCCTAGATCTATTATCTCATCGATTACATAAGTTACTCTTCTTGGCTGAAGTTTATTATTTATTATATTTTGTTTTTAAAATATTCAAAAATTCAAAAAACAAAAAAAATAAAAAAAATTAATATTAGTTTAATTTAATAAATAGTTAATCACAAATTTATGTGAATTCGATATTCATTATTTGAAATTACTATATTATTTATACAAGCATGTATGATTACGTATGCATTTGGAAGCAACAAAACACATAAATGATTTCATCAAGAGCACATTCATTCCTATTTAAAAGTAGACAAATCCACAATGGATTATGTCTTTCAAGCTCGTATTATAAATTATCCAATGCTTAAAGGACATAGCAATTTCAACTTATATGTATATCTGTTGGGATCTATTTCCTGCACGTGGTTACAACAATGCTTCTAGAAGTGAAACTAAAAGAAAATAATAAAAGTTCTTTGTTCGTTTCCTTTTGTGTTGTAACCGTTGGACTCTTGAATGTTTTGATGATTGACAAATGATTTAAACACATCCATAAACCATGTCAAGACAGCTGGTCTAACTGGTAAGACTTCAAGTTGAAGAAGGACACTCCAAAAGAGAGTCTAAACTGTCAAGTAGAACATCCGGTATGGAAAGACTCAATACTACAAGCAAGTCATGAAGAAGCGTACTTGGCGTAAAGTCTAGTAAAACAAAGGAGCACGAGTCCAAATTGGACAAGAGTTTTGTTGTTCAGTTCTAATCGAACAAGGAAACAATGTGGGGAGAGTATAAGCACACAAGGAAGTCCAAGGAAGAGGTGTGCACTCAACGAGAGAGAAAAGAGAATAGGTGAGATTCAAGTGAATTCTAACTTATCTTTTGAGTGTAACTTATTGCAAGGATCGTGAAGTGAAGAATATTATTTGTAGAAATAAATTCAACTGCTTTCTCAATTTTATTTTGTATTTTTTAGAGTTGAGTTGAGTTGAGTTGAGTTGAGTTGTAATTTATTGCATTCATAGGAAAATTATTTAGAATACAAAGTTTGGTTTTCTCAAGTTAGGGAAGTGACCTAAAACTATTCAACGCTTGGGTTGACCGCCGAAATATAGAATTGCTAGTGTTACTAAATTTTGTAATCTTAAATTTTTTAGGCTCATTGTGTTTAGTGAAGCTGGAAACCTATAATGGTTTAGGGTCGTTTTTTAACCTTTTGAGCCGGGTATTTTCCACGTTAAATTACTATGTACTTTAGTTTCTGCCCGATTTAAAGTTTTTGTTTGAAACATATGAGTTGCCTTGTTTCATTAATAGGAGTCAATTAAATAGTGAAATTCTCACTGTCTTAGTTATCAATCAGGGGTGCTTAAGCCAACAATTGGTATCAGAGTCGATTTTCTTAATGGCAGTTTAACCACTTTAAGAAAAGATCATGAATTCTCGCATCTCTCTCGGGTACATAAATGAGAGAAAAACATTAATAGGCCTCCACTATTCAATGGATAGTGTATTCACGTGTGGGAAGGCAAGAACGAAAGACTTCCTTCAAGTTGAAGATTACAAATTATGGAAAAGGGTAACCTAATGACCTAAATACCCAATGAAGAAGGATGCCGAGAACAATGATGTTCCAAAAGAGAAGAATGAATACAATGAGGCAGACTTCAAAATGCTTGGAATGAATGCTAAGGCTAAGCGTATTCTTTATGTGTGGATTTGGTAATGTAAGAATACAATAGGATATTTGACAGAATTCTCAACGAAAACAATATGGGACACACCCGTCAATGCTCATGAAGGAACCATGGTGGTGAGAAAAATCAGAATAGTCATGTGCTTTCTACTGAATATTATGAAACCTTCAAGATGAAGTCAGGAGAATCAATACAGACATGATCACGCGTTTCACAACTATTGTGATTGAACTAAGGTCCTTTGGGAAGAAGTTATCTACTAAGGAACCGTGGATAAAGTTCTCAGAATACTTCCAAAATTATGGATGTGAAAGTCACTTCCATAAGAGAAGTGAAGAATCAAACCACTATGACACTAGACGAACTAGTTGGAAACTTGAAGACATATGAGATGAATAGAAGTGCTTCCAAAAAGGAGACAAATTACAAAGGAAAACATTGGCTTTCAACTATTGGAAAGTAAAGGATCATGGCATTATGAAGAGGAAATGACGTTGATTACCAGAAGCTTCACGAAATTCCTTAAGCAAGGAAAGGACTATGAAAAAAGGAACACTACGGCCAAAGCACTGAGTTCGAAAGAACCAATGGATGCTATAAGTATGATAAGCCTAATCATCACATCAAGGATCGTCCTGGGAAATAGAATGCTAAAGGGAGAGAGCTGGAAAAGAAATAGAAGAAAAAGGAACAGGCTCAGAAAAAAAGAAAAGAAAATCATTTTTAAATGCTATGATGGCTGCATGAGACTGCTTCCGATGAATCCTCGATAATGACTCTGTGTCGATGAAACCGAACCGATGGCATTATGAGAATCAGACTCAAATTCTGAAGAAGAAAAAGAGGTAAACATGTCTAATCTCAAAAGTAAACTTGAAAAAATTTCCAAGAAAAGGCTCATCTCCTTAATGAACACCCTAATTGATGATTCTCAATGATTTAATCAACAAAAGGATAAACTATTTAGTACCTTCACCGGGCCTCAAATATGAACACAGATAGTTAAAATACCAAAAACAGGCTAGGAAGAGAAACCACCCTCAAAGGAACAGGTAAAGCAACTCGATGCAACTATCTTATCCCTCAAATCAAGTTCTAAAGCTAACCATCATAGAAAAAAAAATAAAAGATCAATCAATAACCTCTAAATTGAAACATGATCCAAGAAGTTAAGAAAACTAAAAATGACCTTCTTGTAGAAAAGGAAAATCTAGGAGAATTAGCTTTGAACTAACAAAGGTCAAGCATGAGCTGAAAGCAAATCGTTGGACTACATCCTCAAAGATTTTCACTTAATTCATTAATAGAACACTTACCATGACAACGGCATAGGATTTAAAGAACACTTTAAAACTAAATTTGATGCGTTATCACTGTGGAAACACTAGACATACCAGATTAGAGTGCCCAGCTGCCCTAAGATAGAAAGAAAGAACATGAAAGTTGTAAGAAACTGTATTGATGAACTAGAAAAAGATAACAGGTTCAATAATAACAACTCAATCTCTCACTTGTTACCTCAACCGGGTTAAGTGAGATCTAATATATCCTTTTTTACCAAAGAAAAGGCCCAAGCTTGTCCGGGTGTCCAAACTAATCTCTAATCCTCATACAGGTGAAAGTGAGATGAAGCAAGCAAAAATGGTACTGGATAGTTCCTCCTCAAGACATATGACAAGAGACAAGAAATGAGCTTCACTCACTAAAGGAAAGGATGGAAAAGTTTCTTTCTGAGAAGGCAAAAAGAGTTAGATAATAGTATTGGTAAGATAGGAAAACAGAGGCACAACGTATTAAAAATGTCTACCATGTCGATGGACTCAATCACAACCTACTAAGTATTTCACAACTCTATGATAAAGAAAACAAGGCAACATTTACTTCGCAGTGTGGACGGTATAAATTTGAAGACTAGAGAAATTTTTCTGATAGGTAAAAGATACAAACATGTTTATACTATTGATATTCTAGGGTACATGAAGAAGACTTCATCTGTCTAAGTGTAATGGACATAGATCCCTTATTGTGGCATAAGAAACTTGGTCATGCAAGTCTCAGCCAACTAAACAAAATAGTCTCTAAGAACTTAGTGATTGGGCTACCTAACACTAAGTTTAAAAAAGCCAAAGTCTCAGGAAACTTGTGCAGGGAAGCAAGTGAAGTCGTTTTTCAAATTGAAGAAAGTGGTAAGTACTTCCATAACTTGGAATTGGTCCATATGGATATATGTGGACCAATGAGAGTGAGAAGTGGTGAAGGAAAAAGATACATATTCATTCTAGTTGATGATTTTATCAGTATTACCTCGGGACAAAGTGTTTGTTGCTACAAAGAAGGCATTTAATACATTATATACCTTGTAAGAAGATTGAAAAGGAAACTGGGAAATCAACTAGTATCGATTAGATCTTAACCATAAATAGAATTTGAAACTCAAAATTGGTGAGAATATTCACCATGTATAATGACAACTTTTTTTGCACCTGCATCACCACAACAAAATGGTGTAGTGGAAAGACAAATAGAACCTTGCAAGAACGCCAGAACCATGTTAATTTCTAGTAATTTTGCAAGTCAATTTTTGGTTGAAGTTATTAGCACTACTTGTTACATAATCAATAGATGCATGACTAGGGACATAAATTAGAAAAGACCCCATATGAGTTACTTAGAGGCAAAAAACTCAATATTTCTTGGCCTTTGGATGCAAATATATTCACAATAACAGAAAAGAATGCATTGGGAAAATTTGATGCCAAAATTCATGAAGGGGTATTTCTAGGATATTCACAACATAGTAAGGCTTATAGGGTTCTAAACAAGTGAACTATGTGTATTGAAGAAAGCATGCATGTTATTTTTGTTGAATTCAATATTGTAACTAATAGTGAAATGCAGGATGAAAATGATCTAAGAAGAATCCATGAATCCATGAATATGGAATTGGTAAATGAGACAGATATTGACATCAGTTCTAGTGAGAAGGCTCAGAGAAAGGTAAAGCTCCAATTGAGAGAACATACACAAAATTTCAGGAGCCAGATTTGCTTAATGTGACACAAAATGAAATCTCTAATAATCATTAAGATTCAGTTCTAAGGGGATACAAACATCAAGGATCACATCCTATTGATAATATTCTGACCGATCCGAACTGTGGATTACCATTAGATCTAGGTTACGAAATTTATGTGCTTTAATGCGTTTTTGTCTATTTTTTAATCTAAGAGAGTTAATAAAATTTTACAGGATACAAATTAGATTATTTCCATGTAGGAAGATCTACACCAATTTGAGAGGAACAAAGTATGACACCTTGTACCAAAGCGGAAGGGAAGAACACTGGAACAAAGTGGGTGTTCAGAAAAAGTTGATAAGCATGGAAAAGTCACAAGAAACAAGGCTCGACTGGTGGTTCAAGGATGTACTAGGAAGAAGAAATCGACTATGATGAGACCTTTCAAACTCGCCGCAAGAGTTCAAGCCATCAAACTTTTCATAACCTTTACTACATTCATGGAATTCACACTATCAAATGGATGTGAAAAGTGTCTTCCTAAATTGGATTTTGAAAGAGAAAGTGTATGTCAAGCAACCTCCTGAATTTGAGAGATTCAGATATCCCGATCATATGTTCGTTAACAGCTCTATATGGTCTCAAGCAAGCTCCAAAAGCTTGGTACAAAATATTGTCCAAATTCCTTGCTTGCATATGGCCATACTTAGAGGTAAGATTGAGAACAGCTCTTCCAAATGTCAAGGGAAAGGATATACTAATTGTAAAAGTATATGTGGACGACATTATACTGAGCCACAAATGAGTCCCTAACTAAAGAGTTTGCCTAATTGATGGGAAAAGAATTTGAGATGAGCATAATTGGACAATTAAACTTCTTTTTGGGATTGCAAATCAAGAAGACTCCTTCAATAATAATGATTCATCAGCAGAAGCATGTCAAAGAGCTACTCAAAATATTCAAAATGGATGATTAAAAGGAAATCACCACCCTAATTGCCACTTCATCGAAATTAAACATTGATAAAACAAGTCCATCAATAGAATGAAGTTATAGAGAAATATGATCGATTTCCTTCTTTACCTCACCGCCAAAACGACTCGACATTGTATATAGTGTGGCACTGTGCTAGATTTCAGTCCAACCCAAAGGAATCCCATTTGAAATCTCAGGTATCTCAAAGGAACACATAATCTGGGTTTTTGGTATCTAAAGTAGCTCCTTTGAGCTAGTTGGATATGCGATGCGTACATTATGTAGGATTTATAGTGGATAGAAAAAGCATTACAGGGATGGCACACTTTTTTGGCTCATGTTTGATATCATAGGCTAAATAAGAAGCAAAAATATGTGGCATTATCGCAAATGAAGCAGAGTATGTGGCGTGAGCCTCCCTCGGCTATTCTTAACTATTATGGATAAAGAAAAACTTTAAAATTTTGGCATGGACATTTAGTTAGTACCAATTTTTTGTGATAACATAAGTGCTATTGATATTGCAAAAATCTAGTACATCACAAGAGGACTAAACACATTGACATAAGACATGAGTCTCTTAAGGGAATAATATTAAAAGGGTCTTATATCTATCCAATTTTTTCCCACTAAAACATATAGTTGACATTTTTACTAAGGCATTTAGTAAAGAACACTTGAAAGGAATATGTTAGAATGGAGGATGATTAAGCTCGCTATGGTAATCCTGCACTCTAACTTCTGTTTTTATCTCTCTGTTAATTATGACATCCCAGGCTCAATCTTGTGCATTTAGTTGTATGTTCTTTTGCCAATATATATCTCGCTTAAGAAACAATATATAATGAAATATTTTCTTGTGCATATAAATAAGCTGAACTAAGGGATGAAGCTTCAAATACATGGACATTACATATGGTATGTGAGTCGTATTTATTAAAAATAAGTTTTTTTAATTATCACATCCTATCCTACCAAATCACATTGAACGCATTGATATGAAAGAGGAACTCTGAACCGTCAATTGATAAAAGGTAATGCATGAGTTTTTTAAATGAAAAATCAGATGTATCTACTCCTTTCCTTGATAGACTTTCCCTCTTATACGAAATCCTTACCTTTCCAAGCCTTTTATAACTCAAATTTTAAATAACTTTTTCATCATATTCCCACTCTTCTCTTTTCTCCGGCTACTTACCTTATTTCCTCTCTTTCTCTCTATCTATTCTTATCCTATTCCATAGCCGCTTCACTTTAACCAAATATTCAACCCTTTGATTTCTTCTTGCACCAACTTAATCTTGTACAGACCTTAGGTCTTCTATCCTAAGGAACAGTGCATACTCTTAAACCTAGCATAGTTACTCTGTAGAGGAGTCCGACATAGCACATATCCTAAACTAGTTGAAGGAGAAAAAGATAGTGAGATGGCATAGAGGTTCTAGATGACAGAGAAACATCTGAAGTGAATCAGGACATAGGTATTATAGAAAAAGTTGGAAAGGATGATACTAGTAAGGGGGAATTGCAACATCGTGCAAATATTTAGTGGAATAGGTGAAATCCACCTTGAAAGAACTATGCATCCAGATCTGGGGAAGGGTTTGGACTAAATATTAACTTGATGTTCAGATGGAAACGGGGTTGCTGGGAGTCTCATTGCTGCTTTTGAGTTTTGGATGAGGAACACGTTCCTATAGCTCAGTTGATCCCAAGGAGAGTAAGATCTTATCTCACGGAGGAAAGTAAAAATCCAATTATCATTCCTAAAGATGAGCCTGCCTCTCCTCTGCCACTTCATCCTACCCAGCTCACACTATTTACTAGAAGCAAAAGAAAAGAGTAACAAATCGCCTTGCTCACTCTAGTGAAGGCTAAGAAAAGTTCTACTACTCCTACCAATACACTTTCCCCATTCTATTGATACTATAGATAAAGTTATGATACAGATCTTGGAGCTCTAGACTGCAAAAGGTAAGGCCAAAGTGCACTCAAAAACCTCTAAGGTGAGTGGATAACAAAATTGGTCCATCCTTGCCCCTCTACACCTTTCAAACTCAAGGATGAAACCACAAGTTCTGAAGGAGAGAAAGAATCCCCTGGGCCCGCATCTGAGTCTCCTAAGGGCCTGGGCGGAGCAGAATAAGACATCGACAACTATATGGATGATGAGGATGATTCAGTTGATCTGACCATGGAGAAAAATTATTCAAATTTTTAAGTGACGAGTAGTTCTTTGGGTGAGTTATTCTAGATTTTGTTGTTCGACATAGATGACTTGATGGTCAAAATCACTTCCCAAGGTTGGAGCAACCTCTTTCTTCAAGGCGATCACAGAAGGAAGATATGCAAGTCAAAGATCACTGAGTTCTACATAAATGCCATTTGCACATCATCAATAATTCACTAGCAATGTCACAATATTGAATTTAAGATTACACCTTCCTTGATTTCTAAGTTTTAGGTGCCCCTAATAGTGGTTGAAATTGTATGTTCGTAAGAAATGGCCCTCTCGGGAAGGACTTCCTCCGTTATAGAAATCACTCATAAATTTGTGAATAATCCTAGCTCAGGGGCA
Organism: Datura stramonium; assembly: GCA_018107945.1. NCBI lineage: Eukaryota > Viridiplantae > Streptophyta > Magnoliopsida > Solanales > Solanaceae > Datura > Datura stramonium. The sequence continues at coordinate 130,063 of JACEIK010002630.1, forward strand.
TGGAAGAGCTAAGAGCGCAAGATGAACAACCTTCACAAGTTATTTGAAGTTATTCATAAAATGATGATTCCTCATCGTGAGAGGAGGACTCAGGCAAATTATCTAAACCTTACTTCCCATGGAATTTCTCGACTCTGATATACAGATTAATTTTCCCAGTCTAATACTTCTGCATATGTCAAGGATCTGCAATCAGGATAAAAGAGACATGCTCTTGCTTATGGACTTTGGATAAAGTATATTTTTGAACATCTTGGCCTACCTATCAAGGTTTGGAAAAATCAAACCACCAAGGATATGATTGGGAAGGTCAACCAGGAAACTAAACCTTCTTCATCAAGCGAAACAAATGTGATGGTCCAATGTCTTCCGGAAGAGAAGCTAGCCAGAAAGATGTTGAGATTGCCAAGATGCATGTTGATCATCAGGATTCCATTCTGTTGATCCATGAAAAATACGTGTTAGCCAGGAAATTCTTAGGCAAAGATTTACACTCTCCAGTCCAATCTGATAGGGAGAACAAAAACTAACTCCAAAAATTTGAGGTGGCTTATATAACCGACTCAAACAGAGCCCTCCTTCCTCCCCTCTACTCCTCCATCCTAGTAGCACCTTTGTTTTGTTTGTTGTAACACCAAACTTTCCTAGACCAAATTCAAACGTTGTGATGAAAAACCACGTAAACCATAAATTTTCTGTCTCGAGGACCCCCACAACAGAGACCGTTGGCAGGAACCAACGAACCGCTGTAAGGACGTGGGTTAGTAGCAACTTCCCTTCAAGGGGGAAAATGAGATATAGGACGACCTGCTGCTCCTAACAATGAGTCGTCCTGTCGCCCGTTGAATCCCGGTTTAGGGATCTACCGGACCCTCCTTCCCCGAGACAATGAAGGGAACAACGCGCCCATGGTAGACTCCACGAGCCGCTAGACAACCCGTTGTCCTGCCAGCCCTCAAGGTAGACCACGAGTCTATACAACGACCCATTGGTCCACTCAACGGAAGTCGTTGTTGACCATGTTTTAAGGCTTGTTTTCTCACCAGTACCAATGGAAGGTATTTCAACGGTCCGTTGTTTCTTAATGGATCGTTGTACACTACCGTGGAACAAATCCAAGAAACTCTAGTTTCTCGAAACCTGCAAACCACTAATGATTCAACGGGCGATCGTTTTGACCACAACGACCCGTTCTGAGGCCCATGGGTTCTTGTCTGCTTCAGATTTCAGCTCTTGGCCTCAGGTTAATTTTGTAATTTCTCACCTTTTTAATCTTCTAAACCACATCGCTTAGGGCCACTAGGAGGGGGAAGAGGGAATAGAACAACATTTCCCCTCAGTTTCACTCATCCTCTCAGAATCATAACATAGAAATAGATAGGAGTCTAGAACAACAGCTAGGAAAACGCTTCAACCTTCTAAATTTTTCCCATAGATTTTCACAAGAGTTTCTTCACAGGTATGTGGAATTCATCAAGGAGATTGTTCTCCTTGTGTCCCCCAGAACTCTTCTCAGTTAACTTTCAGTTCTAGCCCTGAACTTACGAAATTTAAGATATTGTTATTTGTTCGTGATTAATTCTTGTGGAACCCTAATTTATGTTCATTGTAGTTAATTTCACCGGTTTAGAATAAATGATGCTTACTCCAAAAGAAGTAGGATTTTTGCCTAACTTTTGGAGCAGAATCAACTCTGTGTGTTGCTTGACTTATTGAATCATGTTCTAAAATCTCAAAGTTAGGAGTTCTATAGTAATTTTATTCATCGAAACTTAGTATCACTAGGAAATTTATTTGCCAAGATCACTCAAGAATGCCGCCTCAAAGGTCACTACGTATTAGAATCTTTCAAAGGTTAGTCGTAATGTCACCGATCAAAGGTGACTATAGTCTTTTCTCCGAGTGCCGTTGGTGCCTCTCGCTACTGCACTCATAATCAAATTACGCTATTTATCCATTAGGCGGTCATGACCTTTATTTATAGCTCGACCAGCCCTGCACTTAGTTCAGTTATCAGTTGTTCTCTAGATGGTTACAACGCTTCCGTATGCGCCTTCCGACCAGTCTTAGAACTGTTTCCAAATATTGTCCTTAAGACGTCTCGAGTGGAACTCTCTCGACAAAGATCCCCGGGCCGTATAGTTTTGGACCCCGCATCGAGCCATCTTCTGTCGCCAGTGAGGTAGTGGCCAGGATTATCTAGTGGTGGACCTAGCACCGAAAGGGCCGGGTTCCAGTAAGACACCTAGGTTTCGGGAACTACGTTGCCACCGTAGGCTGGTATATTTGGTTTGGCCTTATGGACCCTTTGACAAAGGATTCTCACACCCATGCCTTTACACCCTGGCAAGGTATATTGATCCTACTGGTGGGGTATGGTATCGAATCTCCAAAGCTAGCTCAAGTGGTTATATGTCGGTTATAGCTCTCTTCCTGTACTAGTTAGTTCCTTGCTTACTCGATTCTTCAGTCCATTAGTTTAGCGTATTTCCACTTAGTATCTCGACTTAGAGCATGTTTATGACCATCAACCGTGGTCACTTTGACCATATCAGTTTTATACTAGTTGGGTTAGTTTTCGTTACTCCCACTTGGTCATTTCATGTCGATCAATTCGCACTGTATCATGTTATTCATGTTTCTCTCACTTACTCAAGATATTCAAAGTAATTTACCACGATACTTATGTTGTATCGTTTCATAATACAGTTGTTGGTTCTCAAACCGCATCAAGCTAGACGTCGTAGTTCAGATTCTCCATTCAAAGAATGAAAGTGTGAGTCCTCATCATTCGAGGGCATTATTTTCTTTCAAGCTTATATATTAGTTTCAGCTAAGACTTAGAGTTAGTCGGGGCTTGTCCCAAACTCCTCGCTGATGAGCTGCAGATATGGATTTCAAATTTATTAGTATTACTCAAGTGTTTTGAACTTTATGTTTTCAAATTTGTCTTTAATAAATATTTTTATGATTTTATTTAAAAGTTCCTTTGTGTATGTTTACTCATAATGCTAGTGAATGATAGACCAGGGATTGACTTGGGGTCACTTGTGGCTTCAAGTACCGTGTTACGCCTAGGGTGTGTAGACTCGGGCGTGACAACTGCCTACTCCTTGATCACTGACAAAAGCTCTTTGTAATTAATCTAATTCAACTATCAATAAAGTTGAATTGTTTTAGAATTCACCCTATTCTACTTGCTTACTTACACTTGCAATGCTTGTCGCTATAAGACCTGTTGTTTGTAGATGCATGTTGATTGTAACTATGATAACCCCAAGGGCCACAGAGCTTGCCAACATTTATTCAAATTGATTTTAGAACTTGCTTTTTGTTGATGTCAAAAGGGGGAAATACTTATGTAATATTTATAACTCATTTCTGACCTCAGTTCTTTTAATATGTGGTATGGTTAGCTGATGTGGAAACATGTACAAAACTACACAATCTGGGAGAAGAGTTTGTCACTATCAAAAAGGGAAAAAGGTTGACTCTTAAAAATTTTGATGATTGACAAATGATCCAAACACATCCATGAATCATGTCGATAGTCAAGTTCATCCTGGGCCTGATTTCAAAGTTGAAGAAGGAACTCCAAAAAAGAGAGTCCAAACGGCCAGAAAGTAGACCACTCCGCTTGGAAGACTCAATATTACAAGTAAGTCATATAGAAGCAGACTATATAGAAGTCTACAATAAAGGAGCAATGAGTCCAAACTGGATTAGGAGTTATTGTTGTTCGCCTAATCGAACAAGGAAACAGGTAGCGAGAGTATAAGTACACAAGGAAGTCCAAGGAAAAGGTGTGCACTCAACGAGAGAGAACAGATAATTACGTGAAATTCAAGAAGGACTTTTGAAATCATCCCCAGCAATCTCTATTTCAAGGATCGTGAAGTGAAGAACGGTTTTTGCGTAAATAGGTTCATCTAAGCCAAGTTCTAGTCTCTTGTATTATGAGTTGAAAATTGAGTTATGAACACGTTTTCATAGGAAAAATTGTTAGAATACAAAGTTTGGTTATCTCACAGTTAACTTGGAAACTATCTCAAGGTCCGAATTGAATTACTAACATTGGAATTAGTGTTAGCCCCTAGGTGATCACCCGTGTTTGTGCTGAACTTTGTTGAGGCTCATTATGTTTAGTGAAGTTGGGGAAAACTTACAAAGGGTGTAGGTCATAATTTTTTCACCTTTTGAGTTAAGTGTTTTCCACAATAAATTAATGCATACTTTATTTTATGCCTCGAGTTAAAATTTTTATTTGAAACACGTGAATTGACCTCGTTTTACCAATAGAATTTAATTAAACAGTAAAATTATCATTTTCTTAGTTATCAATCGGGGGCGCTTAAGCCAACATTAACTTCTGTATCTTTTTTCATACATTTTGTTTGCTGTAATTCAGACTAAGAGTGCTGAGAACAGTTGCATTAGAGAGCTCAGAAACTTGTTTAAGAAGGTGGATTTGAAATAGTTATGTTCTGTATTATTGTACAACTTTACACTACTGCTAAAGACTCTAGTGGCAACATACAATATATATATATATCTGCTATTTTACTATATAGTAGTATCTATTTTGGTAATTAATTGCAACTGTATTATCTAATTAAAAAGCTTTTGAATAAATATCGTTCAATAGTTCCTTGAGAGCCAGCATGTACACCAATTCTTCCCATCTTCACCATCGCATTGGCAAAATCACTCCTCAAATGATGTCCCCAAAATGGACTAAGAACTCCAAAGTAAGAATCTACAACTCTCCTAGTTGTCTCATCACGATATAAATTTGCATCAGATTGTAACACAGCAAAGCCACTCCTAATATTCTGCAGAATTTGACTGTCAAATGCTTCGCCACTACCTCTGTCCATCGATAACCTGACATTAACGTCTCCGTTTTGGGGGCAAGTGGACTTCAACTCCTGAAGGAAAATTAGATTACTGATGGATCGGGAACCTCCGCTTTGGGGAGAAGCTGGTGAGCCTTTGATCGTGAAGAAGCATGCAGTGGTACCAATTGTATGTGCAGCTGCAATCACTCATATATAAGCAGTAGTCATGTTATAACGAAAGCAAATTATATACTAATTTTTGTCTCACTGAATATTTTGATGATTTAAAGTTACATTATTTTCAGGCAAATTAATGAATTTTGGATAAAAAATGAGAATACGTCATTCTGTGTTTAGAATTATAGATTATCACAACAATGTACATCTGACATCCTAGACAGAGTTGTTATGCATCTTAATTTTTAAAATATTAAATATTTAGAATTTTTCAAAATTTGGAAGTTTTTAATTAAACACATAATTTTATAATTACAAAATTATAATTATTTTGAAAAATTGTATAAATATAAATTATTTAAAATTTTATTTTTTAATTACATTTTATACCATTTTTACTTTTCTAAAATATTTATTCTAATTATATAAAGAAAAGATTATATACATGATATAAGAATTCAAATACACAATCACATAAAACACTTTATCTTCCCCATTTTCTTAAAAAAAAAAAATTCAAGAATCATATCTTCTCAGTAAATTTGTTCTTTCAAAAATACCAAAAAATTCCTCTCGTTTTTCGTATTTATTTTTTCAAAATCTCAAGAATCTCTCTCTTCTCCATTTCATTTTTCCAAAAATTCCTCTCTTCGTCATATTTGTTTTTTCAAAAATCCCATGAATCCTTCTCTCTTCTTATTTATTTTTTCAAGAATCTCTTTCTTCTCCATTTTTGTTTTTCCAAAAATTCCAACAATTTCTCTATCATCACTATTGTATATTTTTAGAAATGCAATGTAAATTTAAATTTGATATATAGCATAATATATAAATAATTTATGAATAATATATTTATTTCTTCAATATACCTATTATATGAATATCGTAATGTATGCTTAAATATGCATATATATATAAATAACAAATAATTCTTGTTTTATAATATACATAAGAATAAATTATATATAATATATAATAGTTTATAAAATAATATTATGTAAGGCATATATTTTACATCATGGATATAAATAACAAACAATACTTCTGTATAATATACATACTTCTGTATATGTATAATATACATATATTATATATTATTGAATATTTAGGATTTAATATTAATATTTTATTTTTATAAAAGCAATTATAATTGTGATTTTATGAATTTATGATTTTGATTTTATTAAATATTAATTGTTCAAACATTTTCATTTAATCATTTAAATTATAGAGAAATAATTATCTCATGAATAATATTATATTTACAATATTTATCCTTTTATTTATTTCATACATATATTGTGTATATTATCATTATTAATAATTATAACTTATAATATCAATTTTAAAAATTATATTTATGTAACCTCCCCTATTAATATTTGATATCGACTTTTTGAGGTCCATCAATTAAATAATAACGTGACATTTAATTATATGGGACACATGCCTCACTAAAATAATTGCTTAAAGAGAAAAAAAAAAATTGTTATACTCCATTATAACTTAAACTGACTAGAAATACAACAAAGAAATTTTGAGGTCTTGTCCTTTTGTCTTAAAATTAATTGATGTCAATTTTCATTGCTATATATTGTACCACTAATACCTTCAAGTTTATCATAAACATGAATTTTTGAAATCTATTTTCTAGGTGGAGCATATCACGCAAAACAACTCGTACTTGAAAACGTTTCTCTTGAGTCTTGACCACATAATAAGCAAATAACAAGCTATGTTGCTGGAAATGGAAGTGAACAGAAGGATAAAATTGCATTTGATTATATTAGACTTCATTAGCTAAGCGTCAAAACATAATTGGTATAATGTATTTAATGTTTTTCAAATTAATAAAGAACCTAAAGGTCTCACCTTTAGTTAGTTGGTAGCCTCTTACCATATACTTACATCCTTCAATGTTTCCTACTTACTACGCGGTGACAATATATAAATATTATATAATTAGGTTACTAATAAAGTAATTATATAAATTTTTATAATATAAATTAATTTTTAATCTCATATAAATGGTATTTCTAATTTTAAAAATTATACACTTTTGAAACCTATATCAGAAAATTCTATACTATTAATTATGTGTGGATATAAAAACTCTAATTATGGTGTGTTTGTTGTAAGGAAAACATTTTTCTGAAACATGTTTAGTTTTCAAGATTCAATTGATTAAAGTTTTGAAAATATTTTCTCCACAAAAATAAGTTGCTTAAAATGAGGTAAATGACTTGCCTAATGACACGCCCAATTGATGGTGTCTTTCCCACCCTCCAACACATATCATCTTCACTTACCCTGTATCCTATCCTCACCATCCCACACCCTAGCCCTACCCCCACCTCCAATAACATTTGTCTAGATTATTATGAATTCTTTTAAAATAATGTTTATCAAACACAAGATAATGATTAAGAAATCGACTTATTTTCTTAAATTTTTTGTTAAGTCAAATAGTGTCACATAAATTAAAATAAAAATAAAACTATATGCTTAAAACAAATATAATATATAAAAAGTTATTAACTTGATCGGAACTCGAGCTCCATCCCGTGTCAGTGGAGTGGAGAATATATAGGCCAGAAAAATGAAATGAAGATGAATGAAGATAGTGACCAGTGTGTGTGTGTATACACATATACACGTACGTACCACTGAGGAGCACAAGGTCTTTCTCAGAGAGGCCTTTCTCAAAGGAACTTATGTTTGAGCTGTTGAATGGAATCATCAACGTCCGGCATGTTATCAGCTAAAGCCATACTTGGATACCGTTCATCTTCTTCCAGGTTTCTACATTGCTATAGGAAAGGCCCCATTTGCCTGCCCCATTATTCACACTATCAGTTTAACTTTTATATGCGGACAAAGTACATATCCATTGACAATATAAGAAAAAACTACATCGAGTATTAGTATAATTTGACTTGCTATAAATTTATAAGACGTTTTTTCTTTAAGAAAAAAAGAAGAAGAAAGAAAGTGGTACCAAGAGACAGCATCCCTAGCACACATAAATAATGTCTCATGATATACTCCTGTGATGAAATGAGCCTCAAGCTGCTTTTGCTTTCTCTATGACTTAGTAATCCTCCAACAATTCTAGATGACCAAATGTATGTTTTTCAAGAAATCGGACCATTTTTCATAAGAATTGGATCCATCACTCTGTTCATAGATCAATAATACCACTAAATGATCACTAAAAAAGATTAAATAATAATTAGGGATAATTAATGTAGAGTGTAATGGTGAATTAATTGGAACCTGGCACAGCAAACAGAAATGAAGTTCTACAAAGTGATAGGGAGCTATGCTTGTTGGAGGCAGCAGCTTCATTAACAACACCACTGCCAATAATGGATTCAACATTTGGACATTTGTTTCCATAGAAACCAACTTGGAGCTGCCCTTGTGAAATTCCTATTAGATGACTGAAAATTAGACACAAAATCATGAGTGTCATTGAAGAATGTGTCTCCTCAAGTAAAGAGGAATAAGAAAAGAGAAGATATGGGATGAGAAAAGGGAAGAGCTAAAGTGTGAAAGAGATGCACCAAAATTTGTTCATGAGATTTCTTTTTCTTTCCTATTTTTGGAGTGGCTTAGCTTGAGACAAATATATAAGAATTTGGGCGTAGTTAATATTCTATGTTTTGAGGAGTTAAATAAGAAAAAATAAATGTTCAAAGTAATGGTAATAGACGACACAATTTATAAAATTTTAACTATTAAGCAGTACATAGACTGAAAGGAGAAGTTTGTCCAAGTATTTCTTTTCCCCAACTTAAAGTGACAGCAAATAAATAGATGGCAAATGCTTCAACAACGTAAGCGCAGTTGCATGTATATGCATGTGTATGTGGTTCTTATCCTTTTGAAACATTTTGTAGTTTCATTAAGTTGTAGGATCACGTGTATATTCCATGGAGTGGTTATTTTTGTTTTTTTAGGGGACAAGTTTTTATGTTTATCAATTTCTGTAAGAACAACTGTAGTTATTAAATGTTCACACCTTCAACTTCTTCTGTAAATACTCTATCATCAACTCTACAAATTAAACCCTCTTGGACAATGTGTAAATGTGAAGAAATTCAATATACAGTTTATAGGATCATATATTAAATTTAATTTACTTGTCAGTAGTTCATTCATCATATTATTATATAACTAGAAATTAAAAAGTAAAAAATTAGATTATTATTTTTCCCTTCACTAAATTAAATTTAATTAAATATCTTGAAAAAAAAGAAAAAACATAAAAAAAATAAAAAAAATAAAAAAAATAAAAAAAATCATAAATTTTTTAATTTTAATTAAATTACATGTTTTTTTTGTTTTTTTAAATTAATATAAAATTATAATTATAATCTACAATATTTTAAAAGTGGAAGTCTTCATAATTCCAAAGTTGGATTTATGAAAATACCTTTAAAAAGTTGAATGACCATTTTATCCTTCTTAAAATAAATACTTTATCAGTAATTTAATTACATTTAATTGAAAGAAATCTTTCATCTCCCTATTAACCTAATACAAATTACTTGAGCTTAATTTACAACCTTTCCTTTCATATCTCACATGTACTATTTTTTTCCTTAGCTAGCTTCCAATATTTATATAATTTTTCCTATTCTTTATCAAATATGAATAATATAATGTATGTGCAATGAAATTATCTAAACTTCAAATCACCTTAATCTTTCAACCTTAGTTTTTATATAGTAGCATCACTTTCTAAAGCAATATCAACATCATTTGATGATGTCTCCTTTGAAGTAGTATCAAGAGTTGACCTCCTTAGCTTTGCTCTTTTCTTCATTATTCATCTACTTTTTTTTTCTCTAGATTAATTTTTCTTTTGATGGGAATATTGACCTTTGGGTAGCTCTCCTTATATAGGTAAATTTGGTGTTGAATGTATATATCTCCAAACGAATGATAGTTTATAAGCTATTTTAAATTATTAATGTCATGTGGTCTAAAAAAAGATTCATGTGGATTAAAGAAAATATTACGTCATATTTTATTGACTAAATTTTTAAAAGTCACTCTTGATTATTATTATTATTATTATTATTAGTCCATTAATTTCTTTTGATGAATATTATCAAAAACATTCTATCACTGTTAAAAACAATAGAAAAGATGAGTATGATATGCCCAAGAATTTAGATCTCCTAAATAAATGGACGATTCCTAAGATTCAACCTGACATAATATATCGAGTAGGTACTTTGAAAACTTGGTTTTAAACAAATTGTTAAAACAAAAAAAACTATTAATTTGATTCGATCATGGAACTTTTCATATAAATGAAAGTGATTTTGCCCCTTTATAGGGAAATTATAGGTTTATGCATATTGGTTTAATACAAGCGTTTTTAAGCCCCTTACTTTAAGAGGCTTACCAGAGAGTTTTATAGCTCAGAGATGGTAGGAAAAAAATTTGGAAAAAATCTTATAGGACTGCTCGACTAGTTTGGCTTATGGTCCTGTTTATTTTAATGTTTATCCTAATTTGCAAATTTTCTTAAATGATGAAAATTCTTTTGATACTTTAATATTAAGTATTAAGTTACATGGTTATGACTATATGCCTGGTACAGAGGTTATATGTATCTGTTATCATATTTATTATAAACCTTTATACAATTAAATCCTATGTGTAAAACAATGGATTTTAAAAATGAAACTATTTTGATTGAAACCAACTTTAGTAGGTCAAAAATTATAACTAAAAGACCTATAAAGTGGGATGAAATTGATTTTCCAAAAGAATGGATAATTGAAGAAGTGACCAGGAAGAAAAGAAAAACGATTGGAGAAACGTGAAAAAAGAAGAAAGAATTTTAAGGAGTCAAATTCTGGAAAACAAGAAACCAGTTGTTTGTTATAAATGTGGAAGAATTCGTCACTATACAAAAGACTGCAAAGTCAAAGATAGGATTGAGAGTCTTGACCTAGAAGATAATATCAAAGATTCTTTATGCAAGATTTTATTAAATACCTCACCGTAAAATTCTGGGATGAACATTCGTATATTGAATCTTCAACAAGTGAAGATTTAAAGGTCCTCCATGATGAAGATTATATAAGTTCATCAGAAGAAGTCTGTTTAACATGTCAAATGGGACAACTGAAAATAAGGACAAAGAGGATGAATTCTATCAATTATACTTACTTAAAGATTTGAATATAAATGTCCCGACAAGTGATAACTTGGTAGAAATTCTTAAGGCAATTGATGATCCCAATTTAAGATCTCAGATTATTGATAAGATTGGAAGTACCCAAGCTTCTATTAGTAATACCAATACTTTAAAAGGAATTACCTCTTCAAATAAAGGTTATACCATGGTCAGAGGTAATAAGACAACTCAAAGGAAGGTCTCTAAGAATAATATGCCTACTACAATCTGATCTGGCAGAAGAAATTGAGAATCTCAAAAAGGAGATTTATTCTCTTAAAATCATAATATGGCTCTTGATGAAAAAATTGCTTTAATGGAAGCACAGGAAGTTTATAAACATCCTGGAAAATAAGTTTTAAATGAAAGCTTTCCCAACAATTTTCAAAATGATTTTTAGAAATCCCGAAGAAAAGATCTTTCTAGAAACTATTGAATTAATCACAACTCATAAAACCATCGCAAAAGTTACTATTCTTATTGATTATAACGGTACTAAAGATTTTACTGCTTTAATTGATAGTGGAGCGGATTTAAATTGTATATTATGAAGGGCTAATACCTTCCAAAGATATTTTCATAAACTACTCATAGTCTCGTAAATGACAATCTAGACAAAAAATGGGTATTAATTATAAACTACCCAAAACTTATATTTGTACAAATAATGTTTAGGTTATTGCAGAGTCTTTTGTACTTGTTAAAAATATCTCAAATGAGGTAATATTAGGTATGCCTTTTTTCTGGCATATTTATCCAATTACCAACATGGGATGAAACCTAATAACCGATACTTGAAAAAATATATCACAGCCTCTTTTTCTTTGTTAATAATAATATTAAGGATATGATTTCAAAAATAAAAAAATTGATTTTTGGAAAATGAGATTTGTAGTATTACCATGTAAGAAAATCTTCAAAACTCTAAAATAAAAGACAAAATAGAGATTCTTAAAAAAACCAGTTTTCTCCAAATTTGTGGGGATCACCTGAATATATTTTGGGAAAGGAAAAGCATGTTGCGAAAAGATAGATACAAAATAGCTTTTAATGTTCTAATTGGACAATACGAATGAAATGTTATTCCATTTGGATTGAAAAATGCCCCATCGTACTTCAAAAATCATGAATGATATTTTTAATCCTTTCAAATAATTTTATTATTGTTTATATAAATGATATTTTGGTATTCTAAAACTTTAGAAATGCATTTTGCAAAACATCTTGATTTATTTAAGAAAATCATTATCTAAAATGGTTTGGTAATATCTAAACCGAAAATGGATATTTTTCACAAATGTCGATTAATACAATATAGAAAAAGGGAAAATTATTCCTATTCATAGAAGTATTAAATTTGCATCAAAATTTCCTAATGAGATTACCGATAAAACTCAGCTTCAAAGATTTTTAGGAAGCTTGAATTATATTTCACCTTTTGAGTAAAGGATTTAATCCAAAGATACAACGATATTATATGATCGTCTGAAGAAAAACCTAAAGCCTGGACTGCAAATCATACAAAAGCAAAAGAAAAATATAAAATTTTTTGTTTTTTTAATTTTTTCTTTTTTAAAACCCAAATTGGGGGAAAATTGTAGAAACAGCATCGTACTGACATATTGGCTATGGGGGAATTTCAAGACAAATCTCCAGATACGAAACAAGAATATCTTGTCTAATTCTATTCTAGAAAATGACTAATAGTCAAAAGAATTATGCTACGGTAGCTAAAGAAATTTTAGCTATAGTTAAATGTGTACTAAATTTCAAGGAGATTTATACAATCAAAAATTCATTATAAAACTGATTGCCAAGCAGCAAGATTTATCTTGAATAAAGATGTTAAACATGATGTTTCTAAACAGATGTTTGCAAGGTGGCAGCTTTTATTAGCTCCTTTGATTTTGATATACAATATAAAAAGGGTACAGATATTAGTCTGCCTGATTTTCTCACTAGAGAATATATTAGCTAATAGCTTTGGTTTTGTAATTATTATAGTGGCCACAAAAGTGGCTTTCCTTCCTCTAATAGAGGAAGAGGTAGAGGAAGAGTGAGGAGCTCAAACAAGCAGAGATATTCTTGCCTAAATAGAAAATCAAAGGCCAATAGCTCAAAATATTAAAATAACCACTTCTACTAGAGCAAGCACTGACCGAATATCGAGTAAGTTCAAAACAACCAATTATACCAACAATTTCGATTTTATACAATCCCAGCAGCCACAGAGGGATGTCTAATTTCATACTCAAGTAAGAATAAAACGAAGAAGTTAGTGAAGTATGTGGCGGTATGAAGAATGAAAAATCAGAGGTAATATTCCTCATAGAACCAAGGGACGGTAATGGAAGGGATGACCCTTGCGTATAATGCAAAGATAAATCGTGATACAACATCATATGTCGTCCCTACATACAAACAATACCGTATGCACTATGAGAACATACTCTCATCCATGGGCTCCAGCTGAATTCCAACATTTTTACTCCTACAATACTAGAAAAGTTTATAACTTTTCAAAATTTATTATAAAAAGATTATCACCCCAGAAGAATGGGGAATAAGCACAATGAGAGATAGAGAATATACTCACTCGTGGCTATCAGGTAAAAGTAAAGTTCAATTATTGGGACTATATTGATGGCTTTAATAAAGCTCTGTTATATGAAAATGCTAATAAGAAGTATCTGCGTTCATAAAAATCTGCTCTAATAATTTCAAGAATCAGATACCAAATTGATTTGGAAAATGGTGGACTTTATATGGTCCAAGTGTCAATATTTTACCGTATGAGTTCAAAAGCTTATATTCTAATGGGTGGATGTTTCACCTAAATTAACAAAGTTACAACAAGAAGATATATTTTGAGGGAATATCCTCAATGTATTTCTTCATTGAATTTTCGATTTCTTGGATCATGAAATGGACGCATTGAAGTTCAAATACGGAAGAAGGATTTCCTCTCGTATTCGGTAAGAATTTTTTTATACAAAATTCCTGAGTAAATTACTCCATAAGGATGTAGAAGGAAAAATTTCTGGACTAGAGATAATAGACTCTATTAAAAATTCCATTGAAACAGGAAGAAAACAATCGACATAGCGTGAAAGGAGGAAATGAGCCCTTTAAACAAATCTCTCGAAAGTTAAAATGAAAAAGGAGCGATATCCAAAACAGAATTGATTGCTTCATACATGCAAGAATTAAAAGAGACTTGAAAAAAATCTAGGGATGGAATTTCTAGATAATATGTCTGATATTTATTTCTTCAAAATGAAGAAGAAGAAAACTGCTTAAAGGTGTGAATCCTGCAGTGTTCATAGCACTCGAGAAATGGACATAGAATCATTTCTCCGACAATTCAAAAATCGCGGAGGAATCTTCCACGTCAAAAGGAGGATGATGAAAGAGTAAAAGAATAAGAAGACAATCAACTTTTTATAAAAGTGAAAAACTGTAATCTTTAATAAAGTACTGAGACCCTATGTCGGTCCAATTATTTAAAAATGAGGTAAGCAATGACATAATTTTTCTTGGTTTTTTCTTATTGATCCATTTATATATAAGGATCATTTTTTTTAGTAAAGAGCAGGCTTCAAACTCAATCCTACTTTTGTATTCTCTCATCTCTTCTTGTAAATCTATATTTTGTGAAATAAAAGAGTTGTAAATTTCTCTACTTTTGAAATTGGAGTCTGCATTCAAGGTCTTATTCTCAACATTTTATTTTTAAATCTTTTGCATATCTACAATGCAATGAAAGGCTAAACACTGTGTTGGACTAATAACACACTAGACATCTCACATGGAAATGATTCTTTCATTTGGGAAAGTTTCATTCCGGTGATTCCGAGGTCGAGTTTGAGGTAGAGTTACCTAGCTCCGATAATGATAAGGCCTGTTCTATGCACGGTAGCCCTCGCTGTGAGCCCGAGCAATGGAGAAAGGCATTGTTAGGGCGTTGAGGAGTGAGTTTAGGCTTTATCATGATCTCGAGTTACACCACTCTGTAAAGTAACCTCTAAACTGCAAAGTTCCTGCGGTTCCACCGAAGCCATCCTGAATAGCCAATGTTTTTCTTCTTCCCGACATACTTTATACTAAGAATTTATGTACTATGCATAAAAAATATTATATGCATATGAACCAACAACTGTGGATAATTAGACATAAACAAACATTAAGTTCAATAATGTAAATTTACATGAACATGATTGGAAAAAATAAAAGATATATATACTTTGGCATCTATACAAACCCAACGACTTCACATGTATTTCATAAGTATCACATGCTATGAGTTCGAAGTAAGGAATCTACTATTATTTGCGCGATATGTATTTCACGTTCACTTTGTATAATCATGTCTCTAACAAAATTATACTTAAAATCAATATGGTATTTTGTAGTTTCATGGTACTTTATCCTTTGTATAGACTATTGCAGCTTGACTATCATAATTGATGGTTACCGACTCAATAGTAAAAGTTATTATTCATGCCCAAGTGTCCTTAAAATATTTAAGCCAAATGTAGCTTTTGCACAACAAGTTAAAAAGTGCTATTAATTCAGCCTCGTGTTGATAAGTACATGCATGATTGCTTTTTGATACTCCATGATGTAGCTCCATTGTTAAGAAAGAATAGATGTCCGTGAGGTGGATTTTCTTTCATCTAAATTTCTCCCCAATCAAGATTAGTGTAGCTCGGAGTTGTAGATCATTTCCTTAATAACATAACAAATAGCCGATATGCCTTTTAAGATATCTCCATATCCTTTTAACTGCTTTCCAGTGTTAAGGTAATACCCCCGAAAGTGCCTAAGAGAGTAGACCCGAGGTTAAAAAGTTGAAAACCGCCGAACTAGGAAAAACTTATTGCAAAGACGGGTGACCCTACTGCATCAGTTGGTCCAACCAACGACCAGCGGATGAGTCGTGGAAAGTGTTTGGGCTAGGGAAAGTCGAAGCAAACGATCACGTGACGACTCATTATGGGAAACAATGGTCAATGTGATGACCATTGTGGGAAACAACGAGATGTCGATTGTGGTCGCAGGAGGCTTCGTTGTTTGAGGGAAGTGTCAAAGTTGTAGGAGTAAACAACTATAGATAGAAAGACCCGTTATATGGCATGACGAATCATCATTTCAAGTCGTGGGTTGAGCTGAGCCTAAGCCTGGATAGTGTACAGGACGGATCATCACCACAGGTCGTGGTATCTTCCAATGACCCTTTGGGGCGCCCGTTAGTTTGTCCAGTGAAGACTTTTCTGCGTAATCAGTAACGTTATTTTCATCATTTACACATCCTAAGGCCATATACAATGTCGTTTAAGGCTCTTTTTAATGGGTTTTAAGTAGGGGAAAACCTATTTTAAGTTATGTCCTTCCATGCATGCAAACTTGAGAGGTTGAAGAGGATCTTGAGAAATTCTTCAAGGTTTTCATTCAAATCTCTCTCGGGAAATCGCAGAAGTAGTAGCACAAACCTTCCAGGTATGCAGGTTATGAGTGGGTGTCTTCTTCCACACCCATGCTCAATTTTCATTTAAATATGAGAATTCTCATGATCAAGTATGGGGTTTCTACCCAAATTGAATCTTCAATTTTTTTACATGGGTATGAATTAATTATGACTTTATTATCAAATTGCAAAGAATGAGCTGATTTTATAATGATTTCAATAAAAAATTATATTCTATCCTTATGAATGTGGAAGCCCATTGGTGATATGATCATGAAAAGTGAGATATGTGAAGTAAATGTGATAAAGATAATATATTATGATGAAAAGCATTATTTGAAGCTACCCATGTCTATAATTATATTTTCGATGAGAATTAAGTATTTCTAAGTATGATAAAAATTTGGTCAATGCTCATATGTTAAGTTAAATGATGATTTTCGCAAACTAAGCTTACCACATGGTATTGGAGTGAAGACTCCCAAATTTTACATTCTAGTTGATGGTATGTTTTGAGTTAAGTCTTACTATGCATAGCTTAACATACATGGATTTATAAAAGGCTCCCAAGTATGTTTTCATCTTGTGGTATGTTTTGAGCTAAAACTTCTCACATGCATGATTTCGTATTTGAGATGTATTGATCATTGAGCTTCATCAATAGACAATGTTGATGTTACTCAGTAGTAATTTCCAACACATAGATGGCCTTTTCATGTGTTGGTTAAGAGTATTTGAAAGCCATACATGCTAGAAAAAGGCCTGTGAAAAGACCGGATCGAAATCGCTGAACTATCGCGAAGCGAGCCGGGCAGAGCTCCTCCGCGATGGAAACGTGTCACGGAGGGGAGCCTCCGTGTTGGCTCGTGACACGCTGGCCCTGTCCAGGCCCAAGTACATAAAGCCTCCTCTAATATTTCATCTATATCTTATAATTTTAAAACTCCGATGAGAACAATAGGAAGCACGCAAGGTGTTATAAATTATCATTCATTACACCGTCAAACATAGTCCAAATTCAACAACTCGCATACTGAGGTATTTAGCAGCAAAGGCATTCTCACAGACTAGTTTTCACACCACCCTACAAACTGTCAGTGGCCGCTGGCTAAGGTGTGGAATTGCTCCAAATTAGTGTCAACGTTCTCCTAGCCTTAAAGTGAATACTCTCTCCTCTAGACCTCGATAAATAACAAGTTTCTTTTGATCACCTTCATAAGCTAAAGTTTAAATATGTGTTATATCGAAAGTGACGCTTTCTTAATATTATGCATTGGTTCAATTGACATACGTGGTTCAGCTTGGGAGAATAGCTGGAGTACTGACCTAGTCATCCGATAGCCTGATAACTAGAGGTTAAGGTATATAAAGCCATTTCTTCATAGTTAGAAACCTAGCCTAGCATAATGCAGTAAACTCCGTAGTAGAATTCCAGAGTCAATATTGAGTTTATACAAGTTCAAGAGAACCTGTTTTGGTGATTGTCATATCGTATTCAGTCCGAAAAGTTATAAAGGCGCCAAATGGCGAGTTAGCATTTCAGACTCGCATAGCCCAAAAGATACGTTTAGAAGCATTTTTAGAATAGTATGACTTATATTCGTAATAAAAGTTAAAGTAAAATCGATAGACAGATAGGTATTTTGGCTACAGATTAGCCATATAGTCGATGATATCTTGCTACAACATAGCCATACATTCGATAGAATCCCGCGCAGACAGCTGGGCGCAGCCGATAAAGATCCCAAGATTTGGCATAAAAGGCATGAGAACCGCATAACACAAAGAGTCTAATAAGAAACGAATCTTACAGTATTTTCATATAAAACATGCTTGCTATATATGTGCCTATTGATTGTTGAGACTTGATTGTGTCGTGAGGGCACCCTCTGAGTCGTCTCACCGCCCCCCGGGTTGGTACTGTGCCTGCCCACCGAGCGGGTGGATTTACGTCACCCAAGGAGTGGCATGCCGACCCAGCATTGACGAAGATGGGATGAAGCTTTCCCCATATCAGGCTGATCAAGATTATAGTACAAGATACCCCGCAGCATGAGCTCAGTGGAACAAGATTCAGACCTTAGCTATTAGCCATGATACAAAGATAGGAGTCCTCCCACTGCATATAGTTATTTATATCGCGGGCTATGGCCCGAGCCGGAGAACCAGGGGGCCGGTAGAGGTTCTCGTGGAGTACAAGATGAGTGAAGGACTTATTTTTTTGTCGGGTTTTGACCCGGGTAGGGGTATATAGATTGTTTGTTGCTGGCACCATCCGGCTTATGCGGTTGGTATTGGTTCTTGCTTGCTATATATATGTATTTACATGTTATATATTCTAGTTAATAGACAGCAGCCGCCGCGCTGGGATGTGACGCTCCGTCTCTATCACAAGATGGAAAGCCTCGATTCGGGCCTATACGGGCCTTGGCCAGACTGGGCTTATCTCCCGCTATTCAGAATTGCTAGTTATGTTATTTGTATTCTAGCTGTATTCAGTTGCTTTGGCATACTCGCACCAGTGGTACCGACGCCCATTGGGCGCCGCATTACTTGCCTGGTGGTATCATGACGAGAGGCGATCCGTGATTCCGGGAAATACTATAGAGTCATCACCCGTCATCCAGAGTTTCTTGATATTCAGAGGTGTAGTTCATTTTCTTTTTGTTGTACAACATGGGTAGGCCGAGGCCCCGTCCCGACCATTTTATCAAGTATCATGAGGCTTATGCATTGTATATATTTATCTCCCCCGTGGTCAAGCAGCTTAGCCGTATGAGGCCGCAATTTGTGATAGTTTTTTACATTTCTTCACATGTTGGCCGTGTGGGGCCATAGTCTCTGATAGTAGTGGTGACCTTGCTCACACGTAGGCTTATCCAAGATTTCTTATGTTGAGTCACAGACTAGACAAAGACAGGCCTTGTCGCCCATATAGGTTCCCTTATAAGATGTTTCTAGTTAGCTGAATCTATATGCAGGTTGGTATAGGCCTGGGGCTGGCCTGGGAGGTCAGTGGTTACAAATTCGTTATATAGCCCGCTGTTTTCAATCGTAATAGAGCTAGCCAGGCACCGATGTGCTTAGGCTCACCGCCAGCGCACCAGTGTCCTCCTAGGGCACTGTGTGCCAAATATACCCCAAGGCTGAGAGCATGAGAAACTTGGTATCGTGAGCAGGTCGTGGTCCTGTGAGTCCGAAAGCCGTGCTAAGTAGAGTCTTGTCTACGATGTGTTATACACCACATACTACAAGTGCTAGGAGGTCATGGAGTACATGATAGGACTAAGCACTTTCTTCTCATTCACGTGTTATAGAGCGGCACAAAGATAGGGTTGAGTCCCTAAAACTTACTATATTCTCGGAATTACTTATACAAGTCGATCAACAATACCTATCACAAGCGCACGATCATATATAGCAACAGAGAGGCCAAAATAGCTTACAAGGTAATTACAAAGAGCAGGAGGAGGTATCAGACCTCCCAATGTGATACCTTATCGGTACCATTCCCAGATATTTCTATAGCTTCGAGTAGGAAGAGAAGCATAACGTACATACGAGTTTATTTATTTGTGCTATATATATAAGATCCGATTAAGATAATAGACAATTCGATTATTAGATAAGTGTGAGAAAGAGAGGGAAATGCAGGATTCCCATATCCATCCTTTCGTATGTGGTACAGTCCCATGTCTTCATCTCGTTGCAGTAAGAAAAGGGCTATTCCTACCTCTTTGATTTTGATTCTAGGCGCAAAGGGCAAACACTTGAGGTGAGCTGCCCAAAGTAAGCATTAAGTGAAGACGGATTGATTGATTCCGTAGTGGTAGAAAGCGTGAAAAATAAAAAGAAAAAGCCCTATGATTACGTAAGTTGTGCATTCATGGTAATAAGTCAAGAGCAAGTAAGACTGCAAGCTTACTCGAAGCAAAAAAAAAGACCCGCTGATAAACGCCTAGTAATAGTTAAGTTCGAGTCAGAAAAGGCCAAGTCCGCCATAAGATTGCTAACAACAAAGCAGCATGATAGTTATGGTTTCTGGCTGTGATACCGGAAGGTAGGGAGGTCATGCGAATTAGATGGTCCGACTTCAAGCCAGAAGAAGTATGAACTAAGACTCTGACCAAAGAACTCCTATTAACAATGTAAGGCGGTACCTTGAACCCCATAGTTCATTCTTAAGAAAGATAAGGAAGACAGAATACTGCATTTTGAGGAAAACTAGAATCACCTCCGCATTAAGAGAATATCGTATTAAGGACTAAGCCTCGAACTAACAGTTACAGGATAGTAAGATTACTGCCTGTAATGTCATGGTACGTTCGCCTACGGAGAAGCTAAAAGACTCACTGCCACGTAGATTCCCAATCTAGTGCGGCCGGGAGATAAGGCCCAAATGTTACGCCTCACGGGCCCTTAATGTAGTGCCAAGTAAGGCCACGAGATTCGGATGTTGATCCCATGTTGCAAGAATAGCGGAATTCCAAACAAGGGGACCATAATTAAAGCGCATATGTTGTTGCTTCCGGAATGGGACGGAAACCCAAGGAAATGGCATGATAAAGACAGAGATATCATTAGACCGTAGAAGCAAAAGAGATATCACGTGCGGTAAGGAAATTCAAGAAAGTATGTCAGACATGACATTGTACAAAAATTCAGTATGCATTGTACGTAGTTATTGATATATATATGCAGCGTATAAATGTATATGCCGTGAGAAGCCGCCAACAGGGGCTTACAACGCTACGCATTCTCGGTTAGTCATAGGAAGTATGCATGTATCGGTGACCTGTGTGACCCCCTCGCCAAAAAAAAAAAGGTTTAGAGAAGAAAAGGAAAGAGGGAAGTGTGTTAAGTGTGATTTACATATGAAGCCATAGAAACTATCTCGCCTCGCTTATTAAGTTAATGTACTTATATGTTGCTGCCATATCTAGGCTTTAGAAGCTTACAAGAGTTAGTAACCGAATCAGGTGGTTAGCCGATAAGGGCGCAGCTAGGTCTAACGACCAACCGGCGCCCGTATTAGCAGTGTGCCATCCGCATTAGTAACATTATCGCATGCCAGACTGCACTGTAGACCTAATAGGCATACTCGCAGGGGTTAGCAATACCAGAATTATTTTTCCAATTAAGGTTATGGTCGTACATCATTTTCCCCACTCCTGTAGGTGAGTCGTCCTTAGTCACCTAGCAGTTATTATGTGGAATACCCCGCAAGTCGCCTAGCCATCCTGGCCAGTAAGCCTGCAAGTACCCCAAGAAAGGGTCCATCAGTAGTCAAAGTAGACAGACTAGCACTCTAGCTGGTTCGTAAGATATTCCTATACAAAGCTCCTATTTAAGGCCATTCTTGCGAATGGCTCATACGACCAAGAATTTCTCTGTACGTAGTATAAATCCAAAGGGATACGCACAAGGCATAAGAAATTGATAGTATTCTACTAGCACAGTGTTTATTAAGACAAGGAGACTGTAGGTTCCTATGAAGGGACGGACGTCAGAGTAAGTTGGACTAAGCACAACTTTACACTTGTTCAATTAGGAGAACAAAATGTATTAGCCGTCCACAACCCCGTAGTTATGCATGAGAGTTGCGATGCCCGAAGTAGGACATTTAGAGCACCGTTAGACTATTTCAAAGATTCTCGGGTTATTCAACCCAGCTATTCAGTTATGCAAGGTTATTCAGTAAGATTATTAGAGATCATGATCATTAATGATCCTCTCAATGTATACGAGCACATGCCGTGCGTACGGTCGCTTCAGTTATCCTAAAGAACAAGTAGCCTTAGCATGCGCCGTATGCCGATGCTTCCTTAGCTATATCGGTAGATTACCCGGTCTCCGGCATAATAATGCCCAACTGACCATCAATTATATGCCAAGTTCTCTAAATATGACTATTTTTATCAATCAAGAAGAGACAATTTTGTAACAAACGCCCTAGCCATAAATATATGGGGAGTTTGGTGTACTGTAAACCGAACGGGAATTATCCAAAGAAATACACCAATTACCACCCTAGCCGTTCGTGTAGCGGAAACAGAGGACAATGTAGAGTGGTAATTCAGAAAACCGCCGTGTCATCATTAGTTGTGGGCTAAAAGAACGGCAATATGAAGATCCTGACCTGGTCCAGCTTAAGGACAGAATACAGCAAGGGAAATGGCTGCATTTTAGATAACCGAGGATGAAGTGTCATGCTGTAAAGGCCGTCTGTGTTCCGTATATTTCAGTCTCCGTCAACAAACATTATGAACGAGGTACATTACGCTTATTCTCTTCACCCCCGGCGCCACGAAAATGTATCATGATATCAAAGAGAACTACTGGTGGCCAGGTATGAAAAGAGAAATTGCCGAATTTGTAGCCTAAAGGTCTCAACCCACTAACAGTGAAAATCCAACACCCGTAAAACCAGGTGGCTAACTCAGACATACCGTGGCTTCGAAATGGGAAGCAATGAATATGGATTTTGTATGTGATTACCCAAATTGTGACATAGACACGATTCTATATGGGTGATAGCTGACAAAGCTGACAAAATCACTTACTTCACAAAGGAAAGCTACTTTCTCGAAGATTGCCAAATTGTATATTAGAGAAATAGTTAGATTAATGAGTGCCGTATTCATTATCTCCCGACAGAGATACGTCAGAGCTAGATTTTGGCAGTCATTTCCTAAAGGTCTCATGCACAGACATCCTTGAGCACAACATTCCACCCTCGCATAGATGGACAAAGCCGGACGCACTATTCACGCGAGGACATGCTACGGATGTGTGTGCTAGATTTTGGGGGTAGAATGGATGAGCATTTGCCGTTAATTGAATTTTCTTATAATAATTGCTATCACCGCCTATCCGTGATATGCCCTTCGAGGCATTATACGGGCGAAAATGCGCATCGCCTATTGGCTGGTTTGAAGTGGGAGAATCAAGTGATTGGGCCAAAGACTTTATTCAATGAGAGAAGGTGAAGTTTAACGAGGAACGCCTACCGACCGCATGAGCCGCGAAATCGTATGCCGATGTGCGGCGCAGACCTGAATTTGATGTGAATGACTCGGGTGCTTCGAAAGTATCTTCCGATGAAAGGGGTGATGAGATTTCGGCAAGAAAGGTAAGCCGAGTCCGAGATTTGTCAGCCATATCGTATCGTCAAGAATAGGCCAAGTGGCATATGAGTTGAACTTGTTTCCGTGAATTAGAATCCATTCATCCGGTCTTCATGTATCTATGCTTGCAAATACATAGGAGACCCATCCGCAGCATTCCCACCGATATTCAAAGCTGGCGAAGAGTCGTTTATGAAGAGGTTCCAAGATTATCCTCATGCATGTATCCAGATTGAGAATCAAAGATATTAAGGTCATCAGCAATCGTATGCACAGAACCGAGAGGAGATGAGACTTGGGAGGTAGAGGAAGATACAGAAAACCGATATCTCTACTATTCCAATCATAGTCTACCAAGAGGTATGTTAGTATCATATCTTATACAAAGGCCTTGCAAGATATGTATAAATGAGAGACGATTTTAATCATTATGAATACTATAGTATTGTGGGAGTACCCCGTATTGGACTTTTCCAGATTTCAGATTTTTGGGATAGTCCATATTATAGGGAAACTCGCCAAATTTTTCTAGAAAAAGTTGAGTGGGTTGAGAAGTCCTAGAGATAGAAGTTTACATTCGAGGACGAATGTTCTTAAGGGGGAGAATTTACACTCATAAAATTTCAACACATAGATCGCCTATTCATGGTGTTGGTTAAGAGTATTTGAAAGCCATACATGCTAGAAAAAGTGCCTGAAAAGACCGGACTCGGAAACTGGCCGAACCATCATGGCGAGCCGGGGCGTGAGCCCCTCCGCGATGGCAACGTGTCACGGAGGGAGCCTCCCCGTTGGCCTGCGGATGCTGGCCTCCGTCTGTGCCCAAGTATATAAAGCCTCCACTGGTTTATTTCATTTATATCTTATAATTTTAAAACTCCGACAGAGAACAGAGAAGCACGCAAGGTGTTATAAATTATCATTTGATTACGCCGTCAAACGTAGTCAAAACTAAATTAACCTCGTATACCGAGGTATTTTGAAGGTGAGCATTCCTAATGGATTTAGTTTTGCCAAATTCGACCGACAAATCGTCGTGCCGCTAAGGTAAGTGGAATTGCTCCAAATTAGTGTCAACGTGCTCCTAGCCTTAAAGTGAATACTTCAACCTTCCTCGACTCTCGAGAAATAACGTTTTTGATCGTCTTTCGGTAAGCCAAAGTTTGGGCTATAAATATATCGAAAGTGACGCTTTCGTAATATTGGTGTATTTAGTTATAATTGACATATATGTGAATGCGCTGGGGAGAAATAGCTGAGTACGACTTAGCTTCATTCGATAGTCGAATAACCCGAGGTTAAGGTATGTAAAGCGCTTCTTCTGCAAGTTAGAAACTCGCCTAGGCATAATGCAAAGAGGACTCGTAGTAGAATTCCCGTAGTCGAATATTGACTTTGATACAAGTTCAGTAAACCTGTTTTAAGTATTGTTTACATTTTATTCAGTCCGCAAAGTTAGGCAAAGCGGTGCCAATGGCGAGTTAGCAACATCTCCATCAGATAGTCCAAGAGTGCTTAGCAAGCATGTTTTTAGAATACATACTTATATTCATGTAATAAAAGTTAGTAAAGTAAAAATCGTATAGACAGATAGTATTTTGGCTACACAAGTCAATGATATCTTGGCTACAGTATGGCTAGAAATGTGGATAGAATCCTGCCACAGATGAATATGCAAATGACAAAGATCCCGCATTCAAGATAAAGCAAAGATGAGAATCAAAAGATAACATTTAAAGAGTTCGGGACAAGAAATCATAATTCGTATAGTATTTTCAGTTAAACATGCTTGCTATATATGTGCTTATTGGATTGCTGAGACTTATCGTGTCATGAGGGCACCCTCTTTGAGCATCCTCGTCGCCCCGGGTTGGTAATTGTGTCTCCTTAATCGAGCGGGTGGGTTTACACCCAAGGAGTGGCATGCCGACCCGCATTGGACGAAGATGGGATGGCTTTCCCCATATCGCTGATCAGCATGGCGTTACGTATTACCTTGTTGTCGTATGAGCCCAGGTGGAACAGATTCGTATTCAGCTACAGCCACAGATAGTTATAGGAGTCCTCCTGACTCGCATACGTTGTTATGGTCGGAGGTTATGGTCTGCTTCCAGACCCAGGGCCGGCAGGTGCTCGTAGTTAGCAGATGAGTGATTTATTTTGCTGGTTTCTTGACCTTTCGGTAGGGGTATATAGATTGTTTGCTTGCTTAAAACTATCCGGCTTATGGGGTTGGTATTGGTTCTTGCTTGCTATACATATGTATTTACATGTTATATACTAACTATCGTGGCGCAGCCGCCGTGTCGACAGATACGCTCCCGTCCTATCACAAGACATTTAAAAGCCCGATTCGGCCTACATACGCCTACAGATCTGCCCCCGGCTATTCGACTGTTAGTTATGTTATTTGTATTCAGTTGTATTCAAAGATACATACTCGCACTGGCGGTACCGACGCCCATTGGGCACTCAGACATTTCTACCAGTACTCATAGACGAGGAGGCGATCCCTCGTGATTCCAGCCAGCTATAGAGCCATCAGCTCCTTTCATCCGTGAGCGCTGATATTCAGAGGTGTAGTCTATTTTCTTTGTTGTACAAGAGGGTAGGCCGGGGCCCGTCCCACCATTTTATCGCACTACAGAGGCTCTTCTTGCGATTGTATATATTTATCTTCTGTGGTCAGTTGTGCTGGTCATGTGAGACCGCATTTGGCTGTTATAGTTGTTTAGCATTTCGCTATGTTGGCCGGGTAAATGCTAGTCCGATAGTAGTGGTGACCTTGTCGGTCACGTAGTTATCCAAGATTCTTTTATGTTGAGCTCGCGGTGTGACTAGAAAGTATGGTGGCCTTGTCGTCCCATATATGTTCTTTTATAATATATTTCTGGTTAGCTGAATCTTATATGCAGTGGTGGCTATAGGCCTAGTCTGCCTGAGTCCAGGTGTTACAATGTTATATAGCCTGCTGTTTCCGTAAATCGAAATAGAGCTAGCCAGAACTGGGATGTGCTTAGGCTCACGCTAGCGCCAGTCCCCTCCTAGGGCACCAAAGCCACCAGTACCCCAAGGCGGGGCGTGACAGTTGAGCTTCGTTATATACGATTTAGAGCATTGCATGTTTTTGGGAGAAGAGTCTAGCACCGAGCGGGCTAAGGGTCGATCACCCTATGCCTCAGAACTACATGCCAATGTAGGTTGATACTATCATATTATTGGGACCTCCCTTATGAGATATCCTCGGCCCGAATAGCCCATGAGCTTGATATCGATATCATGATAGCGTCCTTAGCCACAGGTTTTGAAACGGCTCGTCCACTTGAGTGTACAGTCGATACCACATGCTTCCATCGTGGGTATGTCGGTTAAGGATGAGTTCTATTGTCTATATGATTCAAATTTAATATTCATTGCTCATGGTTATTATTTTATAGATGCATGTTTTACAAGCATGTTTTACTAAATGTTCAGCTTTTCTATAAAATGTCATATTTCGCCCTTGAGTCATTCAAGTCAGTTTGATGTGATGCCATGTATCATGTTACAATCATCACGATTTTAGAAAGAATGCATGAAATCCTACTCTCGCTTAATGATGTTTATGTTTTGACTATTGTATTGTCTAAAAGTGATTTTATTTATCTTTAGAGGTTTTATTTAGCTTGCATACTCGGTACATTTCACGTACTGACCTTATACTTTTCTATGTTGTATCATTTCATGAGATACAAGACCTAAATCTCAGATTCAACCCTACTCTTAGACAATCCTATCGAAGCAACATCCGCCGGTTGGTGAGTCCTCATCTTCCGATGACCAGATTATCTATTTTTTCTTTGTGTATTTGCCAGCTTAAGTGGAGTTAATTAGGTCTTGTCCCATCAACTTGACATGTTTAGAGGCTATTTAGAGATATGTATGTATTTAAGCAGAATTTTATATTTCTATGTTATATTTAAGTTAGACTTCGCTATGTTTGAATTAATGGATATTCAGTTCTTGATTGAGTTAGGATGTATGCTTATGCCATGGGTCAACTTGGTATCTCTCGGGGATCCTTGTCTCGGTTACGATTCGGGGCCTTCGTCGGGTTATGAAAACTTGGTATTAGAGCAATAGATTTGAAGTGTAATAGGTGTCTCGAAAGCCGTATTAAGTAGAGTCTTTTTCATGGGGTGTGAAGCGCGCCACACTTATGAAGAAGAGGCTATGAGATGTTTAGAAAATGTTCCCTTCTTTCATGATCTATGTCGTGCGATGAAAAGTCTTTCTATCCTTCTAAATTCATGCTATTCTCACGATTGTGTAATCATGGATCCTTCAAGAATGAACGGAAAGAGAACGGGAGGTAAGGAAGGCCATTTAGGATGGAAATGGTTATGGGCATCAATCAGCCCTACCAGTTCAGGAGCCTCAAGCACCGGAGCCTGCCGCTCATGTTGAGTTCTGGGCCGCTATTCAAATACTTTCATAGGCCTTGATCGCTCAGCCAATCGAAGGCCATTGCGCATGTTTTCGCAAATGGAAACACAACGGCGGCCTGTAATGCATTCTTAAGGATGAACTCCAAGCCAGAGTCTTTGTGGCTCAAGGTAGATGAGGACCCCACATGAGTTTAATGATGAGATTGTAAAATTCACCCAGGTTATGGGGTGGAATGGGGTTGAGTACGCGAGTTATCCTCTTATCAACCGAAAAGGGTCACGCATATCTCGGTTTCTGTCAATGGAAGGATAGTAGGGTAAGCCGGAGCAAGCCCTATCACATGGGAAGAGTTTCAAGTTGCATTCTTAGATCGATTATTCCCTCGGGAGATGTGGGAGTTGAAAACAACTGAGTTCGTGAATTTGAAATAAGGAGAATGACCGTACAAGAGTATGCTCTTGAGTTCACTCGCCTATCAAAATATGCCCGTAGTTGGTAGCCGATCGTAGGATGCGAGTGAGTAGATTCGTCCATGGATAGAAGGTTATTTGGACAAAGATTGCAGGACTGCCATGCACCACCAGGATATGGACTTTCCTCACATAGTGTTGTATGCCCAGCAGATGGAGGCGACACATTCGATAGAGAGGGAGGTCAAGAGAGCTGTGACCGAGGACCACAGCATTCTCTCAGAGGTCCAACAGCATCGACAACAAACTCACCAGTGATCATCATCCCTGGCATCTTTGGCATTGAGTTTGCCATCCAAGCCTAAACATGTCAAAAGAGGGCGAGCGTCAGGCCCGAGGGGCCGAGCAGCACTAAGCAGATTCTAGAATCCCAAATTGTCTGTATGTGGTTGGGGGCAATGTGCTAGTGCTTACAGGTTTAGGTGCTTGTTTTGTGTGGGCGGCTCAGACATATGCTTAGAGATTGTCCAACTACAAGGCAGGATCAGGTTGGTGGCTGAGGCCCAGATTCGGTTTCGCAGCCCCTCCCGCACGCTTTAGCACACTGGGGGGTATCACTACATGCCCGTTGCTCGCCGTAACATATTCTATGCTTTAGCATCCCGTCGTGAGCAGGAGGTATCCCCCAATGTGGTCAAATGCTATTATATAGCTCATATTGATGTATGCTTTGCTAGATCTGGGGCCACCTTGTCTATTGTGACATCTTATGTGGCTAGTAGCTTTCGAGTCGCTCCCGATGTCTTGTCGAACCCTTCTCGCCCACTCCGCAGGTTACTCGCTATAGCTAGATGGGTGTATAAAGTGTTGCCTGTCTCAATCCTTCATAAGGCCACCTCAGCATATTTGATAGAGTTAGCCATGACTGATTTCGATGTTATTCTCAAGATGGATTGGAATTATTTGTGCATTTATGCTTCAGCTAATTGTAGATCCCGGCAGTAGAGATCAAAATTTCCGGTGAGCTACTCCTAGAATGAAGGGTAGTTCAGTTGTGCCTGTGGTCGATTCATTTCCTACCCCAAGGCCAGGAAAATGATTTCTAAGGGTTGCACGTACCATCTAGTTAGGGTTAAGGATGTCGAATCTTGAAACCCTAACTATCTAGTCATTTTAGGTACGTGAGTATCCGTGAGGTCTTTCTTGATGATTTTCCGTGTGTTCCTTATGAGCGGGAGATTGATTTTGGCATTGACCTTCTTCCCGACACGCAGCCTCTATATCTATTTCTCCTTTACAAGATGGCTCCAACCGAGCTAAAAGAGTTGAAGGATTAACTTAAGGACTTGTTAGATAAGGGATTTATTAGGCCCAAGAAGTCTCCATGGGGCACCCGCATATTTGTTTGGAAGAAGGATGGTTCGCTTGGATGCATTGACTATCGACAGATAAACAAGGTCACCGTTAAGAATAGTATGCTTTACCTATGATCGATGATTTGTTCCACCAGCTTCATGGTTCCAAGTGCTTCTCCAAGATTGATCTCGCATTCAGGTATCACCGCCCAAGATTCGGGGAGAGTGACATCTCGAAAATCGCCTTTAGGATTCGGTATGGTCATTATGAATTTGTTTTTATGTCTTTTGTACTAACCAATGCCCCTGCAGCTTTTATGGACTTGATGAACAAAGGTGCTCAGCAATATCAGATATGTCGTGATTGTGTTCATTATGACATTCATAACTCGATGCGAGAGGTCGCCAGACTGATAGTAAGGCTCAGACTCTCGACGTCACGTAATGTAAAGTTTCAACAAGTACTTAGTTGATCGTGCATTTTGCAAAGCATAGTAGGTGATTTCAGAGGTCGAGGCGTAAGAATGTGTCTAACTCAACTCCATTAGATATCAGAGCTTTTTGAGCTTGGCGGGTTACTATCGGAGATTCGTTGAGGGCTTTTATTTTTCATCTATTGCAGCACCTTTGACCAAGTTGACTCAGAAGAAGGTAAAGTTCCAATGGTCGGAGGCTTGTGAGAAAAGCTTCCAAGAGTTGAAGACTCTACTTACTTCAGCACCAGTGTTGACCCTACCCGAGGGTACCGATGGTTTTGTGGTCTATTTTGATGCTTTGAGTCGGGTGCATACTGATGCAGCGTGGGAAGGTGATAGCATATGCCACAAGAAAGTTGAAAGTTCATGAGAAGAATTACCCGACCCATGATCTTGAGTTGGCCGCGGTGGTGTTTGCATTGAATATATGAAGGCGTTACTTGTATGGGGTCCACGTGGATGTATTTACGGACCACAAGAGCTTGTAGTATGTGTTCACGCAGAAAGATCTCAATCTTCGGCAAAGGAGGTGGTTGAAACTACTAAAGGACTATGACATGAGTGTCCTTTACCACCCGAGTAAGGCTAATGTGGTAGCAGACGCACTTAGTAGGCTCTCTATGGAGAGTGTATCCCATTTGGATGAGGGAAAGAAGGAGCTAGTGAAAGATGTCCATCGACTTGCAAGGTTGGGAGTTAGATTGGTCGACTCGATCGATGGCGGTGTTGTTGTGCAAAATGGATCCGAATCGTCCTTGGTGGATGATGTGAAAGCTATACAAGATGAGGATATGATGTTGGCAAAGTTGAAAGAAACCGTTCGAAGTAAGATAGTGGAGGTCTTCTCCCAAGGAGGAGATGGGATGCTGCGGTACCAGGGCCGTCTATGTGTTCCAGATGTTGATAACTCGAGGGGCCGGGTATTTCATAAGGCGCATGGATCCAGGTACTCAATCCATCTAGGTGCCACCAAGATGTATCATGATTTGCGGGAGATATATTGGTGGAAAACGGCATGAAGAAGGATATTGAGGAATTCGTAGCCTAGTGCCCGAACTGTCAGCAAGTAAAGGTCGAGCATCAAAGGCCGGGAGGTGTACTTCAAGACATTAGAATTCCCACTTGGAAGTGGGAAGAGATTAATATGGATTTCATTACAGGCCTATCTCGTAATCGAT